>OZ026629.1:2326647-2386647 GCA_964020975.1 Hermodice carunculata | reverse complement strand
ATGATACATTGCTGCTGAGCTGAATGCCTTACATAGGTCACAGTGTATGTCATACTGGCCTTACATAGGTCACAGTATATCATATATGTCATACTGGCAAGCACTTCTAACTTTTTGGTTTAGTGATATGATCTGCATAATCTATAAATCAGAATATTTCCATTCCTATCAAATTCCATATGGACAATGGTCAAAGTAGGGTTTGTCTTGGATGTAAGGTTGTAATAGAATGTAAGTGTATTCAGCCAGTTTATCCTGCAATGCCCCAGTATGTGGAGTCACCTATGCTAACTGTTGAAGCACTGAACTAAATTCCTCAAGTGATACAACAGTTGTGATATAGCAAAAACAAAAGTACTGTAATGGAGAAGCTGTTGGACTGTTGTGGTCAGGTGTACTGGTTGGCTAGGTGCTTATGGAACAGGTGCCTTGTCAACATTCTGACTGTGATACCTTTTGATATCGTGGGAAAGCCTGTGGTGGAAATTAATTTTGATCTTGTTTGGGTGTGTGAGTGGGCAGGTGGATGGGTGGGAGAGAGGGAAATGAGATGGCACCCTGAATATTGATCAGCATCGCTGCCAGATTTAATTGCAAAAGCCTTTGCTAAGAAATCCTTCATAAAAAGTCTGACTATTTTTTATGCCCATGCCTATGTTAATGGGAGACTTGATATCATAAAGTCAGCTGGAAGGTCAAAGTGACAGGTCAAAGTGACAGGTCAAAGTGACAGGTCAAAGTGACAGGTGTAGGGAGATGTCCATATCCAAGATATAGTATAGAGGCAATCATTGGACAGGGCTAGGTTGGTGTGGGAGGGTGCACCCCCTGGGTTGTACTCTCCTGTGTGTGTGTGTGGGGGGGGGGTTGTCTCTTGGGCCTCTTCCATAACATTTTGTACAAAATTATATTTTATGATGCAGTTAATTGCATTTTGTACCTCCACATGCAAGGTCAAAAATTTGACAAACCAGACCATAAATTCCCTTTAAACCATGATTCTCAAATATTTTGTTTGGAAAAAATTTCAAAGTCAGGTGATTGCGAGGAATTATCAAATTGTGTGAAAAAAAGTGAGATCTATACTGGCAAGTGGGGAGATATGACAGCTCTTTAAAATCATGACCTGTAACAAGTTTCCACTAGAGACTTTAAAAAGAGTAGAATCTCAGTTTAAGATGTGAATAGAGAGTGTGGTGGGATTTTCGATCTGCAAACTTGCCAAGTCAACTGTACCAACTTTTTGAGGTTTGGGACTTCAACTGACCTTGTTTGTGTTGGGAGGGCTTATGAACCACCAACTGAGTATGCTCTGTAAGCCTTTAATGTGGACAAAATTCATGCAGCATTTACTTTGGATAAAATTTGTGCAATATTACTGTAGCCATGATAATCACTTGCATACCTAAACATTGCAGCTGATCTGAAGGCCCTAGAGTCTGATGTGATGCATCACTATAACAGATAGACTGCACTTCTCATCATGACTGAGCTATTTGTCTTGTGGGCAGCATCACTTGGCTTTGTTTAGGATCACTATAAATAGTTCTTAAGATGACCATAGAGCATAGCACAAAAAGTCAGTACTTACATTTTCATTATACTTTGGTTTATACAGGCCACTGACTGAAAAAGTTACTTTTTATTGCTGCTGACCACAAAACAGGAGAGAACAGGTTCCAAAAAATTAAAATCCCGGAATTGAGCATTTGAAAAACAAAATGAAAAATAAAAAAATACCAACCATATAGAATGATAGCTTCTGTTTTGAAATATAAATGACTATAGCACATTGTTTCAAATCACAGTAGAGTCATTTTAATCCATTACACTTACTGCAGATCATTGCAACCTGTCCCTGTCTAAATGCTGTGCCCTCTAGTAAACTCCAGCACCACTCTGTATAAACTCCATTGCCAAATATGCTAGCTTTAAAAAAAAAAAAGAAAGAAAGAAAAAACAGTGCATTTTTAATTCATGCCATCATAAAAAACACTCAAAAATTAAGGCTTGGCACTGCTTGCCAGAGCTTATATAATTAATAGTCTGCTTGATCTTTACGTCTCTCTCTCTCTCTCTCTCTCTCTCTCTCTTCCAGAAGAAAACTTGTCACTTGTTTTGGCCTCACAAAGTGGCCGGAGTGTCTGCAAATTGTGAGTCTGAGCAAGACTTGTCAGTGGCTCGGGAGGGATGAGCTGGTTATTAGCTTTGTACCACCCCCGACCCCTCCACCCCCCATTTTATAATATATAGTGGTCTCTGTGTCAAGACACCTTTCTAATGACAAGACCACCCATTTAAAAAAAACAGTTGTTGTAGATCTTTGTTTTTAGTACTTTTATGATATTCATATCTCCTATGAAAAACCATCTGTCTTGAGAGACCACAATTTGTCATTTCTCTAGGGGTGCTATGTCAAGCAGGGTTTCACTGTCTAACCATGGAGGTGTAATATCTGTGCAAGGTCCATGATATAACTAGTATTCAGCATCACATATTGGTTTCCTTTCCCACCCAAGAAGACTCTTCACTTGTTTGCTACATGTACAAGGACAGGTGGAATTATCAGCTTGAGAACATACATGAACCACAGAGAGAGGCTTTGCAGGTGGATCGCCCCAGGGAAGCTGTGCAAATCCCTTAAGGGGGAGGCACAGAGGGCTGACCAAACACTGCCTATAACCGCCAGCCAGGTCTAATTTGCTGTGGTCCACTGGCCACTCATTATGACCTATCAAGAGGCCCCGAGAGAAAAGGGAGAAGGTCAATGATGCAGGTGAGAGTTGCCTAATTGAATGTCCAGCCTCTTCCACACTCATGTAGACACAATACACAATGGAGTCCAATACACAATGGAAGAGTGAAGTGTGGACGTCCATGCTATTTATTCAACAATGAACAAGCAAGAGAGTTGCAGGTAAATCAAGTCCTCCAGACTGGCCTGTCCAACAGCACTACAATCACAGTTTGCATTGGCTATTCTCTGTGACTTGTAAGGCACTGGGACAAATTCATTTGAGGGAGACTTACGCTACTTGTCAGGCCTTGAGATAAGAGGGCCCTGTATTGTATAGCCATGTCAAAGGATGTGTATCTTGACACTAAAGGGACAGTAATTTGTTCACCTATAACACCAATTACACATTAAGTGTTTCATTTCCAAATGCTGTTAGACATCCCTCTTGAAAACATTTGTACCTGCAGAGCCAGGTCATTGCAGAGCCAGGTCATTGCAGACCAGTGGCAGAACTTTTAAGTTGCTGCAGACAATTACGACAAGTTCATCTGATAATTCCGTGGATAAACTGACCAGAGTGCAAGCTAAAGTAGGCTTTGTGGAAACCCACATACTGTAAATTGCTTTAATTTTGCTGTACTCTTATTTTCACTTACTTTGCTGATGGCACAGAACTGTGAAAATAAAAACACAGTCTAATAGTATTTCAACATTGTTGAACAGGAATTATGTCCAAAAGAGTGAACTAAAAACTACAGTGAAATGTCAAAAATGGTGGAAATTTATACACACAGAAATAAAGCAGTTTACTGAATAATATAATATGGTAGACAGTGTGAAAACGAGGTTACTGTGATTAAATGCTTTGTTTGCCATGAGATAACATCTGATATATCATGAGGACCCTTCTTTTTGTTCTACTTACCCCCACTGAATTACCACCCCATATGAGCCCTAGATTTCTATTTCACCATTGTTGATAAAGTATGTATAAATGTCTGGTTGTTTAGTTCATTTAGTAAAGCAATTACAGCAAATGCTCACAAAGTATCTTTCACGAAAAAAGTAATGTTTACTTTTGGTTGCGCATTCCCATGGTAGTTAACATGGTCGATAATAGGTTGCACGGTAATTCAAGTACATGTGTACTCCCTTTCTACACTTGGCGCCAATGCTGCCACAACCAAATGTAGCAAAGTTACAAACTTTATCATGCGGTTACTCCACAGTTATTATTCCAATGATCCCAAGACACACATGTAATGACAAATCAATGCAAGTGCATTCATGGACACACCTGGTAAATAATCCTCCAGATGACTGCAACCACTGAGCCTGCATCAAGAGTCAGTCTCAGTGAGTAGTGGTAGGCCTAGAGCTTAAAGTAGGCCTACCCATGCCATGGCATCAAGTTCCTCTGGCTCCACACCCAAAATGAACTCTGCTATGTACTGTCATAATTCTTGTATAGGTCTTGCACCTAAGAAACCTCTGTCCTGTCAAAATAATCCAAACAGAACACAAACTATTTCAAAAATCGGCCAATACACGGCGAATTTGCCTGCTTGCCATCGTCGTTCACTTTCAACTGTGATGTATTGATTTGTTACATGACATCATTCAGCCAATCACACTTATTGGACATCACTCCTCTGGGGATGCCCTGTGAGGTTTTTCACATTCCCCCCAAAAGCTTCCAAAAACTAGATCTGCAGGATAGTCCAATGTAGGCAGGAGACACAATTATCATATACTTCGGTGTCTCTTTTTTACGATCAATATTTTGAGCCTAGACCATTTGGAAAGTTGTAACTGACAGCAGTACAATCTTCACACCTACTCCCTCACCCTCAAATTTGATAGTATTTACTCAGATGTCACAAACCTGACCCATTACATTGATACATTGACTTAGGGTTGGCAGTGAAATAGAGCTTTATTGTTTGGAGACTTTCAAAGTGAGGAGTAGGTGTCATCATGGGGTTTGTTTTACATTTCTGGTGCAGGATGTCCATTAATTGTTGCAGCACTTAGGATTTCCCTCAGTTTATACATGTGGTCTAGCTGCAAGTGTTTTTTTTTACAATCACTGGGACTGAATATAATGCCCCAGTTTGTTTCTACTTCAGTTATACACTGGCAGGTGGTTTAACTAAGATAAGTTATCCTCCTGGAAAGGGTACATACTGGTTCAGGGGTAAGTCAAATTGTTAAAGTGTGTGTGTCAGCACACACTTTTCTGTTTTTCTAGGAATTCTTTATTAAAGTGTGTGTGTCAACACACACTTGTCTGTTTTTCTAGGAATTCTTGATTAAAGTGTGTGTGTCAGCACACACTTGGCTGTTTTTCTAGGAATTCTTGATTAAAGTGTGTATATCAGCACACACTTTTCTGTTTTTCTGGGAATTCTTTATCTAAAGTGTCAACACACACTTGTCTGTTTTTCTAGGAATTCTTTCTTTCTTTCTTTCTTTCTTTCTTTTTTTTATTTCTTGAGAAGTCATGCTTTTCAAAATTATGCAAATGAGGGCTAATTAAAGTTTTAAATCTTCAATATCTTATATACTATAGTAGATGTGGTTCCGAGTGTATAGGAGTTCGATCATGGTAAGGTAAAGGTCATCTCAAAGGTCAAGGTCATGTCAAGGTCAAAGGTCATGGCAAGGTCAAAGGTCAATTTTAAGCCAAAATGTCATTTTTGAGGTCAAGGTTCACTTCAGGTAGAGGTCATTTCAAGGTCAAACGCCACTTTCGATGCTGCCTTCTTCTAGCCATAACTTGGTCAATTTTTATCCAATTTTGATCATGTTGGGCTCAAATTGTAGCTATTGTAACACTGCAAATTTTGAAATTTACATGTGACCTCTGAAGTTCAAAGGTCAAGGTCATGTGGACTTTGAAAGTTTCATGCAGTCATAACTTTGCCAATCTCCATCCAATTCTAATCATATTGGACTAAAATTGTAGGTTTTGCTACACTGCACATTTTTATAAGAACATGTACCCTCAAAAAGGCAAAGGTCAAGGTCATTTGGCCCTTTGAAAGTTTCATCTTGCCATAACTTGGTCAATTTGAAATTTTTCAATCTTATATATCTTCAACTCTATAATAGAAAGAGATGTCATTACAACTTCTAGTAGGGGGTTGTTGACCATTGCGCACCCAATGAATTAAAAATAAAAGTTGTAGCAATTTAAATTATGCTAAATAGCACCATTACAAATTTTAAATCTTGAATAACTTCAAAGCTATAATAGACAGAGATGCCATTCCAACTTCAACTCCTGTGTTATTGAATAGTTGTACATTGCCATACCAAAATGCTTTGAAGACACACACACTGATTTGCTATGCAGCAAATCATCTTTCCTAGTTCTTATCTGAACTTGTACTATGCAAATGTAGTAATTATGTTTGGTTTGACAAGTATTCTTCTTTCATTATGAAGCTCTGCATTTATAAGCAAAACTTCACCTGTTTAGCAAATTCATCATTTGCCATGTTCATATTTATTCATTTTTATGTGGGTTGTCTTTGCTGAATATTCAGCTCAGAGAAGGAGCCCCTACTCAGAGAGACAGGTACGGGTATAAGCTCTGAAACATGTTCTGAGTAGTTACCCGCTGAAGACCCGTTAAATTATTTGGGCTAATACAGCCTGTGCCAAAATTCTACAGAAGAACATGCACAATATAGACAGTAGTACTTCCATATGTATATATGTTTGACAGTGACAGGTTAGCTAATGGAAAGTAAAAGTTCATGCTGCGAAATAGGGTTATGACTACTAGGAAGTGGTTCTGGACAAAAAGACACAAATACAAATAGACCATGTCTATTGCTAGAATGTTATGTAATATGAGTGACCTTGACCTATTTTTGTGAGGTCACCATGCCTGTAAACTTGGTACCCCGTTCATGAAGCCACCTCCAAAATACCAGAAATGGGGCCTTATAAGAGGGAAGGCCTCTCTTGAGGGGGCAACATATCAAAATGACATATTTGCTGGCTGGTGAATTAGCCTTTTTAGAGTGTCAGCTAGCAACGTTACCCTTGCATACATAAGCAGTGGGACATGGTGATCCTAACTGCCACCCATGACTAACACTTGATACAAAACCAGTCTGGCTTTTTCTCCTTGTTTGGTCCCCCCCATCACTGGTCTTGCCAAGTCTTATACATGTATATTTTTTTAGTGAAATGGTCTCTTTTTTAAGTGATGTCGGGTTGTCATAGGGACAGTTTTTGTTGTAATTGTGGATGAACAAGTAGACAAGAACATAGTTTGGAAATTTGTTACAGCAAATGAACACAGGAAATTACCGATCATGTATGCAATTGTCAGAATTCACAAAAAAACTTTCAAATTTAGGTGTATTATTGCATCTAAGAAGTGTGTTTCAAAACAAGTTGCTAAGATACTAACTTAAGTTCTGAAACTTGTCCAAAAATCCCATACTACTTATTGTGAAATAGTTTTTACATACACAAGAGTGAATAGGATGAGGATCACTGCAAGTACCATGGATATCTTACAGGACATAGATAAGATCAACAAGAAGGAAGGTGCCAAATCTATCAAAACCTTTGATTTTTCAATGTCTATACAAAGTTTGACTTAACAGACCTGGTGGAAGTGTTAATTTCAATGTTGGACAAGGCATTCAAAGGAGGAACATGTCAAAACATTAAAGTTTCCAACACTGATGCAAGATTTGACAAAGGAAACGATAAAATAAAGTGTTACACCAAAGAAGAATGTTCTTATTTGATAAAGTATATTATCAACATTGCATACTTTAGCTTTGGTAATAAGGTATTTGGACAAATTGTTGGAATACTCATGGAAACTGATCCAGCTCCTTGTATTGCCAATTTATATGTGCATTATTATGAATCCAAACAGATGAAAGAATTGGCAAAAACGCACAACACAATTGCAAGAAGATTAGAAGATTCATCAATGAGCTGTGTACTCTAAACTACAAGGATGAGATCAAGAAACATTGGAAGAGAATTTACCCCAAAGAACTCATTTAGAATGAAGAAAATGAGAGTGACAATAAGGCAACTTTCCTTGATCTTGAAACAGGGATTGACAACAAACAGAATGTGACAAAGATTTTTGACAAACAAGAACAATTCAAATTTGACATAGTTTCATATCCTGATATGAGTGGAAACATTCCAGAGAACCTAGCTTATGGCATGGTCATTGGACAGGTTTTATGCATTAGCAGAAACACATCACAACTAAGTGAATTTGTGAGGAGAAGAAGAATATTGATGAAAAACTATACTACAAAACCTATGGCACCAAAAAGCTATATAAAACTCTGTTGAAGTGTTTTCATAAGTACAGGACCAATACTGACACTATACAGCACTCATTCCAAGATACTAACAGATTATATTAATCAATAGATTTAGGTAGGGCTAACATGTGAAGTGGTGGTAGGGTTAATGTTGGTATACCATAAAGTAAACTTAAACCCACCTAGGGATTTGCTTTAGTCTGTCTACAGTCAGACACCATCATTCTTTGATAACTACTCCTATTTCATGACTTGGATGTGGAGGTGACTATAGTCAATTGCCTTAAACACTCGCTTCACCATCATTGTTACTACATAAGTGTAACACACTAGACACGTCCGTCATTCTGTCAGTCTTTTCATAAACTTTTGGGTTGTGACCATGATAATTTTGAAATTTTCGATGTTAGCCCAATACAACTTTCCTATAGGGTGCGTGGAAATCTAGGTTGTTGTCGATATTGGTGGCACCACCTACAATATTATGTAATATAGGGGTCAAAATATGAAAATCTTGTGAACATTTTAGCAACTCTACTTTTTGGTGGATCTTCACCAAATTGGGTGGGATTGTGGGGGAGGTCAAGGTCTAAGCTGCGAATGATACAAGTGTCGCCACCTGTAATTTGAGGGAAATTATGAGCCAAAATGTGTTTTAAGATGTAAACTTCCATATTTGGAAAAGTAATTGGGTCAGACTTGCCAACATTTATATCATATATAGACCATAGCCAAAGCTAGAATTGTAAGTAATACCAATGACCTTGACCTATTTTTGTGAGGTCACCATGCCTGTAAAGTTGAAAGAGGTGATTTTGTAATGGCCGGGTGTAGCTGGGACATCAGTGGCAAAGAGAATTCAGCTTCCACATCAAAATTGCACTTGATTACATAACACATAAAACTGCACCTGGTGACCTCTTTTTTGGATTGTGTGACCCAGTAATTATGGAGTTTGGTACTTGTCCAAGTTAATTGTTTTTCATCAATAACTCGAAAAGTTATTGTACGATTGGAACAAACAGACTATCTATGGAAAGGTGGATGTAGGTCACATATTTTCAACAGAACAATTTTATAATCCGAGTTGAAGGTCAAGGTCAAATGGCCAGTTTGAACATAGGGGTCATCTCATAAATGCTGTGCATCCTCCAATTCTTGAGATAGGCCCATATAATGTTTAGGAATTATAATAAGTATAAAAATCTTTGTTGACATCAATGTTGGTGGTGCCACCTATAGTAATATATGATATACAGGTCCAAATGTGAAAATCTTGTGTCCGCAATACTGTCCACATTTTTTAAGTTAGCTCAATATAACTTTCAGGACTTATAGAGAATGTTAAAATCTGGATTCTTTTCAATATTGGTGGCACCACCTATAATATTATGCAATATAAGGGTCAAAATATGAAAATCTTGTGAACACTCTAGCATCTTTAATTTGTGGCACATCTTCACCAAATTCAGTGGGATTGTGGAGGAGGTCAAAGTCTAAGTTGTTATTGATACAAGTGGCGGCACCTGTAATTTGGTGGAAATTATGAGCCAAAATGTGTTTTAAAATATAAAATTCCATATCTTGAAAAGTAATTAGATTGGAATTGCCAAATTTATATGATATACAGACAATATCCAAAGCTAGAATTGTATATAATATCAGTGACTTATTTTTGTGAGATAACCATGCCTGTAGAGTTGAAAGAGGTGATTTTGGGATGGCAGGGTGTAGCTTGGATTTCAATGGCAATGTCAGCACAGCACCAGACAGGCCTATGGGCCTCTTGTATTTAATACAAAGAGAAACTTAACAAACCTAATTCTGTAAGCCCATGTACCGTTTGAACACTATCAAGTCCGATATTCTAAGAGCAAAGTCCTATTCCGTACCATTCACTGAAAAACTGTATTGTTCTAAATCATAATAGCAAATTAATTTACGAAAGGAACAAATCATATTCATAAAATATGAAATTTACATAATCTGGGTTTCCTTGATCTTCTGTCCCAAGGTCACTGTGGACATAAAGTTAAGGACTCACTCATTGTTGTCTTGGCACATGCAACAATATTCATCACTGGAGTTGCACAAATAAGCTATGATTACATGTGGAGAGACGTGCCATCTGGTGGACAATTTTTACATTAAATGCACATAAGATTTATATGTTCAGAAGCCACTTGAGGACTCAAAGCTTTGAAATAACAGGTGGGATATAGCCATGATGCTAGCAGAGCATTAGGCCCATGGGCTTCTTGTTTCTAATTTTTAGCTCTTCTGATTTGTCAGTCAGAAGAGCTATTGGAATTAATTTGTGTCCGTTTTCCACATGTCCGCCTATAGTGATAGGCCTACCAATTCTCCTTTATCTTTTGCACAAGGAATAAAATTTGGATTGTGAGTGGTTGGGCCTGTACATATTGGGAACACTATAGTCTGTATTTAATGAAGAATATTTCATAGGTTGAGAGGACCGGTTTTCTTTGCTGTCATTTGTTGGGTTTGATATTTATGAATATGGGTCATGTTTTCTAAATAAAGTGTATCATAGTAGAGATGTCTGTCCATCGTTAGACTTTTTGCATTTTCGACTTCTTAAAAAGTGCTGCATGGAATGTTTTGATGTTGCACATGGATGTTCCCCAGGAGCAGTGCTACCAAGTTTATGAAGGAGATAATGATGCAATAATTTTTCTATTTTTTATGAATTTTTTAACCAATTTTTTTTTGGAAAAACTTCTTCATCTCAAGAAATACTTGACCAATTGCTTTAATACTGCATGTATTGTCACCTGATGTCGCCCGGTTCTTATTTTGGGCACCAGGTAGTGCTGCAGGGTTTTCTTATTATGCCCCCCTTCGACGAAGGTGGGGCATATAGCGTTGCACATGTCGGTCGGTCGGTTGGTAGACTGTGGTTTCCACACAATAACTCAAGAAGGTTTTGAGCTAGGACTTTGATATTGTACAGGTGTATTATTCTAGTCAAAAGCTAGGGAAAGTTTGAAGATGGGTGACATTGACATAATTTCCAAGGTCACAGTGGTACCTGAGTCAACTTTGGTTTCCGCACAATAACTGAAGAGGTTTTTAAGCTAGGACTTTTATATTTTACAGGATTATAGTCCACATTTGGAGCTAGGCGAAGTTTGAAGATACATGACCTTGACCTCATTTTAAAGGTCACAGAGCCACTTTACTGAATATGGTTTCATGCTTTCTGCATGATAACTTATACCTTGGAGCTTGAACTTTTATATTGCATAGCTTTATGGTTCTCTGTAAGGGCTAGGTTGAGTTTGAAGATGGGTGACCTTGACCCAGTTTTCAGGGTCACAGAGAGATTGTAGAATTTCTGTGGTTTCCGCACAATAACTCAAAAAGTTTTTGAGCCAGGACTTTGATACTGTACAGGTGCATCATTCTAGTCAAAAGCTAGGCAAAGTTTAGAGATGGGTGACCTTGATCCAATTACCAAGGTCACAGTGGTACCTGAGTCAACTTTGGTTTTGATTTTTTTATGAATTTTTAGCTCAGTGGACTTGTCATTCAGCTGAGCTTATGTTATGACTAGCTATCCATCGTCCGTCATCTGTTGTCTGTTGTCAGTCCGTTGAGAGGACCAGTTTAAAACCACCAGTTGCCTTTTGTGGGTGACTGCCTGTCTCAAGTCAGGAGTGAAATTTGTTTCTTCACATTGGTATTGGAAGATGAATGTTGATGCTTTGGTAACTCTGGAATCTCTTTGCTGTCATTATTTGGTTTTTATGTTTATGAATATGGTTTATGTTTTTCTACATAAGTGTGTCATACTAGAAATGTACGTCCATCCATCTATCTGTCTGTCATCCACAATTCACATTTTCGGCTTCTTCTCCAAAACCGTCAGTTAGATTCACTTCTCACTTAGTGGGGTTGTGCCTTGGCTGGTTCTCTACCAAGTGTGTTGAAATGGTCATGCTCCAATGATTTTAGTATTTTTTAGGAATTCTTTTGGGTTTTTTGGGAGGCAAATCTAAAATATCTTCTCCAAAACTACTCGCCCAATTGCTTTGATGTCGCACATCGACGCTCCAGGGGACTCCCAATTCTTAATTTTTAGCTCAGCTGAGTTGAGTTTATGTTATGACTAGCTATCATTTGTCCGTCCATTGTCCACAATTCATCATTTCGTCTTTTTCTCCAAAGCCATCAGCTAGATTCTCTTTAAACTTGGCAGGGATGTGTCTTGGATGGGTCTCTACCAAGTTTGTGTAAATGGTCATGCTCCAGCAATTTTTGGATTTTGGGGGATGGGGGGGGGGGGGGGCAAATCGTAAAAAAACTTTTTCTTCGAAACCACTTACCTAGTTGGTTTGATATCGCACAGGGACACTCCCAGGGACTCCATTTTCTGAGTTTGTTCACCAGGTTGCACTGCATTTTTTTTAGCTCAGCTGATAAGTCAGCTGAGCTTTAAGGAGGGTAGGCCATCCGTCGTCCGTCCGTCCACAATTCACGTTTTCGACTTCTCAAAAACTGTCTTCCAGATCCACTTCAAACTTGATGGGGATGTGCCTTGGGTGGGTCTCTACCAAGTTTGTTCAAATGGTCACAGTCCAGTGATTTTTGGATTTTTTATAAATTTTTTTGTTCATTTTTGGATGGAATTTAAAAAAATCTTCTTCTCCGAAACCGCTAGCCCAATTGCTTTGATATCACACAGGAACACTCCCTGGGACTCGTAGTTCTTAATTGTATACCAGGTGGCGCTGCAATTTTTTTCTAATTTTTTATGAATTTTTGTGTGTTATGGCTATTTTTGACTTCTTCTCCAGAACCGTCACTCAGATTAAGCTGAAATAGGTGGATATGTTTCTTGTAGAAGTGTCAAACAAAGTTGTTTACTATGTGGGAATGCTGTGGATTCCTGATTTTTAACGATTTTTTCAATTCGGGTACCTTCAGTCAATGCAGCTTTCTTATTGATTACTATGGAAGTCAATGGACATTCTAATGCTAATTCACATTTTCGACTTGTGCTCCAAAACCGTCCTCCAGATTAACTTCAAACTTGGTGGCAATGTATCTTGGGTGGGTTTCTATGAGGTTTGTTCAAATGTTCATGCTCCAGTGATTTTTGGATTTTTTAGCTCTGCTGACTTGTCAGTCAGCAGAGCTTATAGAATCCGTTTGCCTCCGTCGTCCGTCCGTCCTTCCGGCTGTCGTTAGACTTTTTATATTTTCGACTTTTTCTCAAAAACCGCTACATAGAATGTTTTGATTTTGCACATGGATGATCCCCAGGTGGACTTCTACCAAGTTTGCGAAGGAGATGATGATGCAATAATTTTTCTATTTTTTTATAAATTTTTGAATTTATTTTTTGAAAAAAATTGAAATTTCTTCATCTTAAGAACTACAAAGCCAATTGCTTTGATATTGCACATAGGGTCAGCTGGGGTCAACTAGTTCTTACCAGGTGGCGCTGTGATTTTTTCCTATTTTTTTATGAATTATTGCCTGTTAAGGCTATTTTCGATTTCTTCTCCAGAACGGCAGAACAGAATTGCTTAAAATTTTACCAGAATATAGTTGGACATTAGACAATGAAAGTTTGCGAAAATAATATGGATATGTTTATTTTAGGCAGAGTTATGGGATATCAAACTTTGCAACAGTAAGGAAGTGCTGCAGCTGTATATATATATATATAT
The DNA here is from genome assembly GCA_964020975.1 of Hermodice carunculata. Taxonomy (NCBI): domain Eukaryota; kingdom Metazoa; phylum Annelida; class Polychaeta; order Eunicida; family Amphinomidae; genus Hermodice; species Hermodice carunculata. The sequence continues at coordinate 2,372,893 of OZ026629.1, read as the reverse complement.
ATATATATATATATATATATATATATATATATATATATATATGGCAATACAGTGCATATATTACACTATTGTATTTACCCTTTTGACTTCTCAAAAACTGCTGTATGGAAGGTTTTAATTTGGCACATGGATGTTGCCCAGGTGAACCTCTACCAAGCTTGCGAAGGAGATGATGATGCAATAATTTTTCTATTTTTAATGAATTTTTTAATTTATTTTTTGAAAAAAAAAAAAAAATTCTTCATCTCAAGAACTACCTGGCCAATTGCTTTGATATTGCACATAGGGTCACCTGGGGTCAACTAGTTCTCATTTTGGCCACCAGGTGGCGCTGCGATTTTTTTCCTTTTTTTTTTTTTTTATGAATTTTTGCGTGTTAAGGCTATTTTGGACTTCTTCTCCAGAACAGCATGATAGAATTGCTTAAAATTTTTTCAAAATATAGTTGGACATTAGACAATGAAAGTTTGCGAAAATTATGTGGATATGTTAATTTTTGACAAAGTTATGCGATATCAGACTTTGTGACTGTAAGTGAGTGCTGCCACTGTACATCGGCAGCCATTGAAACAGCAAGGTATGTCAATTGATAATACGTGTACTACCATGGACAAGTCAGGTCGCTCTATTCAATTTTGTTTCCTGAATAAAGTCAACTATGACCTTTTCTACACTGTCAATTTGTATGTTTGATAAATGCTGAATCAAATGTACATATCACATGAAGGGATTTGCTATCCGAAAGAGACAATTATGCAAGCAGCTACATACATGTACATCTAGTTTGCATTACAATGTTGTGTAACATATATATATACTTGTTCTTTGTTAAAATGTTTATATATCTGTGCTATTTTGTTTGCTATTTTCAAAGTATAAGGATAAATGTTCCCTAAACTGAAATATATGTGTGGAAGTTAAAAATTTTCTACAACATGAACATAAAAGCACAAGGTGTGCAAACCTCTTTCAGACATGTATATAGCTGTACAAATCTAGACTGCAGTCCATGTGTTCCAATACTGTAAAAGCAGATCCCAGTCAGCAGAGCACAGGATCATCATGATCCTCTTGTTAATGAATTTTTTTTCAAAAATCTTAACAAAAAGTTATAATAGGAAAGTTTAACATGGAAATTTCTTCTAATGGTTATAACTTGAAAAATTTGGGCCAGATTTGCTTCAAACTTGGTGGGGATGTGCCTTGAGTGGGTCTCTACCAAGTTTGTTCAAATAGGTATGCTCCAGCAATTTTTGGATTTTTTGAAAAAATTTTTGCTCATTTTTTTTGGAAAATAGAAAAAAATCTTGGCCGCATGGCAAATTCCTTCGAAATGGGATAGGAACTCTTCTATGGACCCCTGGACCTACATTTGTTCAACAGGTCAGGCTGCAATTTTTTTCTACTTTTTTTAAATGAATTTTTGTGTGTTTACATTAATTTCCATTTTTGCTCCAAAACTGTAGCAAAGATTACACTGTAATTTGTGGGAATATTCCTCGTGGAAGGGTCAAACAAAGTTGTTCACCAGGTGATATTGCTATGAAACCCTGATTTTAAAGAATTTTTAATTCCAGGTACTATTCTGTTGATGCACACAACCCTATTGATTACTATGCAAGCGAGTGTACATTGCAATTGTAAATTACATTTTTGACTTCTTGTCGAAAACTGTTAGCCTGCATGATGATCATCATTCAGTCTCAAGTATGTGTTTGTAATTTATTTTGATAATATTGTCAGTTCCATGTTACCTCATTGGAAAAAAATGAGAATCCACACCTACATGTATATGTCACATGTAAGCCTTCTTCTCCAGAACCGTCACTCAGAGTAAGCTGAAACTTGGTGGATATTTTCTTTGTGGAAAGGTCAAAAAAAGTTTTATACTAAGTGGCACTGCTGTGGATTCCTGATTTTTAATGATTTTTTTTTTTTCAATTCGGGTACTTATCTGTCAATGCAGCTTTCCTGTAGATTACAATGTAAGTCAATGGGCATTCTAATGCTAATTCACATTTTTGACATCTTCTCCAAAACCCTCATCCAGATTCATTTCAAACTTGGTGGCAATGTACCTTGGGTAGGTTTCTACCATGTTTATGCAAATGATCTTGCTGCAGTGATTTTTGGAGTGTTAATGATTTTTTTTGTTCTATTTTTGGACAAATCTTACAAAATCTTCTTCTCCACAACTTCTCACCCTATAGCTTTGATATTACATAAGAACACTCCTAGGGACTCCTAGTTCTTAACTTGTGCAGTGGTGCTGTAATTTTTTTCAAATTTTTTCACGATTTTTTGTGTGTTTTTCTTACTTGTCACTTCTTCTCCAGAAGTGTCTCTCAGATTAAGTGGAAACTTTGTGGATATATTCCTTGTGAAAGGGTCAAGCAAAGCTGTGGATTCATGATTTTTAAAGATTTTTTTTCAATTCAGGTACTTACCGGCAAATGCACCTTTTCTATTGCTTACTATGCAGATCAATGCGCATTCTAATGCATTCTAATGGTAATTCGCATTTTGGACTTCTCTGAAAAAAACCCTCAGTCAGATTTACTTCAAACTTGGTGGGAATGTACATGTGCCTTAGGTGGGTCTCTACCAAGTTTGTTCAAATGGTCATGTTCCAGTGATTTTTGGATTTTTTATGATTTTTTTTTTTTTTAAATCTTTAAAAAGTTTTAATAGGAAAGTTGAACATGGGAATTTCTTGCCATGGTTATAGCTTAAATAATTTTGGCCAGATTTGTTCCAAACTTGGTAGGGATGTACCTTTTATAAGTGTCTACCTATATGTGCAAATGGTCATGCTCCAGTGATGTTTTGACTTTGACACCATTCCCAAGGTCACAGGACAACTGACATGACATTAACTGTTCACTTGATAACTTGAGATCTGTTTTGAGTTAGGCCCTTGATGTTGCACATGTTAATGTTTCTGTATGAAGGTCATGTTTAGACAGTACACTGTACATGAGTGACCTTGATTTCATTTCTGGGGTCACAGTGCAACATACATGAATTTTACTCTTCACTATAACTTGAGAAATACTTGAACTGAGACCTTGATGTTGCATGTATTAGTGTTCTTCTGTAAAGGTCAGACTTACTCAGTACATGGGTGACCTTCATCCTAACCCAAGTTCACAGAGCCGCAAGTGTGAATAATGTCTGGGTCAGTTGAGCAGGGGCTGTTCACACAGCTCTCTTGTTTGTTCTTTTTTAGGCAAATGTTAAAAAGTTCTTCTCCAAAACTGCTCTCCTGATTGCTTTGATATCACACAGGGACACCTAGTTCTTTTTTGTTCACAAGGTGGCAATGCAATTTTATTCCTTTTTTTGATGATTTTTTGTGTTTTTGCAATTTCGACTTCTTCTCCAGAACCGTCACTCAGATTAACATGAAACTTTGTGGATTCATTCCTTGTGAAAAGATCAAACAATTTTGTTTACTAAGCAGTACTGCTGTTGATTTCTCATTTTCTCACAATTTTCTCAATTTGGGTACTTATCATTAAATGACCATTCCTGTTGACTACTATGTAAGTCAATGGACATTCCAATGCTAATTCACATTTTCAACTTCTGAGAAAAATTGTCTGTCACATTGATTTCTAACTTGGTGGCAAGTACCTTGGGTGGTTCTCTACAAAGTTTGTTCAAATGGTCAGGTTCCATTGATTTTTTTTTTTTGATTTTTAAAATTTTTTTTATTTTTATTTTTTTTTGAAAATCTTTGAAAAAAAATTTATAGAAAAGTTATAACATGGAAATTGTTTGTAATGCTTATAACTTAAATCATTTTGGACAGACTTGTGTCAAACTTGGTAGGGATGTACCTTTGATAAGTGTCTGCTTTATTTTGTGCAAGTGGTCATACAACAGGCATTTTTGGATTTTTTTGTGATGGACCTTGACGTTGCACATGTTAGAGGTCAGACTTACTCAGTATATAGGTGACCTTGATCCTATCCAAAGTTTACAGAACTACAACTGTGATGAATCTAAACTGTTGCAAAAATTATGCTGAAACTTGGTGGACCTGTTGGCATTGATCACCCAACTTTTTTCATGAAGGGTTAGCTGGGCACAGGACTGTCACAGTCCTCTTGTTTTACAAGAAGAGGTCAGAAAGAGTTAAAATGCTGTGTGTACATTGCTCCCCTGCTGCCAGAAAGATCAAGTGGGGAGCGCAAATGTTTTGACACAAATTGACTAGATTTGGATGCTGTGTTTGGTTTCAGGACCATCAATGGTGTGGCCAAGCTTCTTCAGTGCCAGCATGCAAGGTAAGGAGAACACATTATCAATACGTCAGTACTCTGGATTTAGCCAGTTCTCTTTGTTCACAGGTGTGTTCAGTCAGTGATAGTGTAGCTAGGGGGCTGGATGTGATACGTAGGAAACTTTCTGTGTCCGAATTATGTCAATAGTATCTAAATCTATCAAATATATTAACACCCCCCCTCCCCAAATTGCCTAAAGTTGGCTGGTGGTGACATGTTTTCTGTTTTAGTGCTTTTAAGTAATTTCAGCAGAAATGAAAAAAAAATGAATGAGGATTGTAGATGAGACCTATCAAGATAAAATGCCCCAGGTCAACAGCTTTCCTTGGCATGGGTTGAGCCCAACCCATGCCAGGGAAAGCTGTTGACTCAGTCTTATTTCAAGGGGAAAAAAGTTTATGTATGTTTGAGGTGGAAGGGAGCAGCTGGTTATTGTGTGGGGTTGATACATCAAATGACATGGGCGATGAAACTCTTCTCATATGTCTGGAGGCTTTATTCAAGGGGTTTTGTCTTGACATTTTTCAATGTACATGTATATGCACTTGACTGAAGTTTTTACAAGACCAGTCTTTATTATAAACATATCTATTTATTCTGGATCACCTAATGGCGGTACATAGCTAATCTGGAGGCTCTCCAGAACTTTCCTCTTTAATCTTAAATGTCCTCCAAATATTGTACAAAATCTGCTCATTTTTTATTTCTTGAAAGTTGAAGCAAAATTGGAATCAAAAGATAATTTGATGCTTAAATTCTTGTTGATATCCGAATAAATGAATGTTTCTGGCAGCTTCACTACAGCCAATAATTTTCTGCTCCAAAAACATTTTGTTTCTCGTCATAAAAATTGTATCTTTGAAGAAATTTTTATATTTTTTAGAAATGGAGGCATAAGAACATAGAACACTAGGAAGGAAGATTTGCTTAAAAGCAAATCTATCTTTGTGCCTTCAAAAATTGTAAATATTAAATGCTACAACCTTTATCCTTTGGTACTTGACATTACATTAAGCTTATGACTGGATGCAGATTTCAAAGTCCAAATGACCTTGACCTTTGACCTTTACAGGACACATGTAAATTGTGCAGTGTTACAATACCCACAATTTTTTGCCCAAGATGAACCAAATCGGATGAAAATTGACCAAGTTATGGCAAGATGAAACTTTCAAAGGGCAAAATGACCTTGACCTTTGCCCTTTTGAGGTTACATGTTCTTATAAAAATGTGCAGTGTTGCAATACCTATAATTTGAGTCCAACATGATTAGAATTGGATGGAAATTGGCCAAGGTATGACTGGATGAAACTTTCAAAGGTCCAAATGACCTTGACCTTTGAAGGTCACATGTAAGTTTCCAAAATGTGCAGTGTTACAATAGCTACAATTTGAGACCAACATGATCAAAAATGGATTAAAATAAACAAGTTATGGCTAGAAGAAAGCAACCATCAAAAGTGCCTTTGACCTTGAAATGAGCTTTGACCTTGAGATGACCTCTACCTGAAGTGAACCTTAACCTCAAAATTAACATTTTGGCTTATAATTGACCTTTGACTTTGACATGACCTTTAACCTTGACATGACTTTGAGATGACCTTTACCTTGCTATGTTTGAACTCCTATACACTCGGAACCACATCTACTATTGTATATAAGATATTAAAGATTTAAAACTTTAATTAGCCCTCATTTGCATAATTTTGAAAAGTATAACCGTGCCAATTTTGGAGTTTCTATGTGTAATACTTTTCAATTGAAATTTCGTGTGCAGATACTTCTTGCACTAATTTTGTTTTGTTTGTTTGTCGTTGTAAGCTCAGCTGACTGAGAAGTCAGCTAAGCTTATGCTAAGCTTGGATTTTTCATGATTTTTTTTTCAGGAAAAATTTAAAAGTTTTGATTGGAAAGTATAGCATGGGAACTTCTTTTATTGGTTATAACTAAGTCATTTTGGCCAGATTTGTGTTAAACAGGGTAGGGATGTACCTTTGATAAGTGTCTACTTATTTTCTGCATGCTCATGCTCTAGTGAATTTTGGACCTTGACCTCATTCCCAAGGCCACAGAACAACTGACTTGAAATTTACTGTGCACTTGAGATCCATTTTTAGTCAGGACCTTGATGTTGCACATTAATGTTTCTCCATGTAAAGAATGTTTAGACAGTACATGAGTGACCTTGACCTCATTTCTGTGGCCACGGTGCAACATAGGCCTACATCAATTTTACTCAATAACTTGAACTGGGACCTTGATGTTGCACACATTAGTGTTTTTCCATAAACGTCAGATTTACTCAGCACATGGACGACCTTGATCCTTTCCCAAGTTCACAGAACCACAAATGTGATCAATCTCTAGATCAGCAGAGCATGAGCTGTTCAGACAACCTTCTTGTTTTCCGTTTTTGATAGCTTTTAATGAAGCAGAGAGTTTTACTCTGTTAGTTGACATGAGAGTCCATGGCATAACAGAGGATCAGACATTGTCTGATGGAAGTCTGTTGCAGCTAGACATAAGTCTGCTCCTGAACAGCATTACACGGAGGAGTTGTTCTTTTGGGGAAAAATGGAGGCACAAGTTAATTATCAGAGGGCATCATGGAAGGTTCAGTTGGCTCACTCTATTTTTTTTGTTGTGTCGAGTCTTACAACTGTTTTTCATCCTCAGAGCCTGGATTTTGCACATGAATTGTGTCTTTTTCCTGCACAGGCAATTTTGTTGAACATTAAAACTGATAGTGGTTTTCTATGAAAAATATTTGCAATGTTTTCTTTTCTTCCACATCTTGAAGGTTTCTTCAATGGATGGTGACAAAAATCATATTCTCCCTGAGCACAAACCCACACCTGCCATAACTGGCTGGCATTACGATGATCAATATGACAGAAGTGAAGACGATTAAAAATGTTAAGTTACAGATAACAGTGTGGGGATGACAGATGTTACCGACAGAAGCTATGAAATCATTCAGCCACAAAGCCACCATCAAGGACTTGAAAACACACAAAAGGCCAATTGCCAACTTGGTCAGAACTGTCCCAAACCACTGAGCCATAAGAGATTTGGAGTGGGGGATAAGGCCACTACTTTTCGTCGCCCGATACGACCGCCTTTTTCTGGGTGCAGATCCTGCCTGTGCCTGCAACATCTGCCAGGGAGCAGTGGCTTTATTAGAGTAATATCAGTGTCATTTACATTGAATTATTGACAGCACAACAGTTTGTAAAGCATATCATCCCCACTTATGTGGTTTTTTGTTCAGCTCTCCTGTCCCCAGGTGGTACTGTTATGATACAGGGAAATTTTGAAATAATAATTTGCAGTTATAATAGTGGTGAGCCTCCTTCAGTGGTATTGCCCACATGAAGTAGTCTCAATGGTAACTCTTGATGCAAATTGGCCACTAATGAGGTACAAGTGAATAATAGCCATGTTACTGGAGGGGATTAGGAGTGCAGGCTGGGGTGGCACCTGAAAGGATCCTCTCCACACTTGATGGGCGGCATCTTTGTGTTTAACATTGGGCTGATTTGAATTGCAATGGTGGAATTGGGAAGTGTGCTAATTTTGGGGCTGCATGCTGTGCTCTGCCACAGGGCCCTGGAGTTTTCAAAAAATGTTGGCATATGGAAAATATGTCATTATTTTCCATTAGTATATTTTCATAATGGGTTTATGTAATGTATCCTGCACCTGTTGTAAGTGTTTTAGACATTTTATTATCAATTGTAAAAAATATAACACCCCCCCCCCCCAAAAAAAAATTAAAAATTATCTGGAACATGCATATGCATGTATATTTTGATATAGAGGCATCACATAGGGCACAAATAAAAATTTAATAAAATATGGGTTTATTTTTCTTATGATATGAACTTAAGATGTTAACCAATTGAAAGAAATGACCAAAAAAACCCAAAACCCTGCTTTCTTTGTTGATGTAACAGAACCTTTCATGGAAATAAAATTGAAGGTGAAAAATGTTTCATGGTAACAGAGCTCATTGGGTTTATTTCTTCAGTTTATTTGATTAAAATAAGCTAATTAGAAATAGTGATTTATGCATTTGTCCAAAAAAAAAAAAACAACAACATTTTACATGTTTTTTTTCTTTTTAGCCCAGCTGGCCTTGTCCTTCGTCTGTCCATATGTCTGTCCACTGGTACATTCATCTATTGGCATTGCAATTCACAATTTTATTTCAGCTGACTTGTCAGTCAGCTTATTACCCTCGGCACGTAAAGTGCCAGAGGGTATGTCATCCCCTGCGTCGTCTGACCGTCTTGTTGACGTTACCACGATATCTCAAAAGATATTCACTGTAGGTCCACCAAATTATTGTTACAGATGGACATTATGATGGGCCACATTCGTAATGAAAACCAGCTTCCTCTGATTGTTATTTACCTTTTCATGAAACTTTTATTGTATTTATTTGAAAGCTGTCTGAGTGGCGTCAACCCTGAGGATGTTGCCACAATCAAAAAAGATTGACTGAAGCTTTACCAAATTTTTATCAGAGATTTATCTCATAATGGACCAGGTTCCCATTAAAAACCACCATCCTCTGATCGTGCTGATTATTTTTAAACTTTGTAGGAAACTTTTAATGCTTTTATTTGAAGGCCAGCTAAGTGGCATCAAACCTGATGACATTACCAGAATATCTATAAAAATATTGACCACATCTTTACCCTATTTTTGTCAGAGATGCATCTTATGATGGACCAGATTGTCATGTAAAACCTGCATCCTCTTTGTATTTATTAACTTTTCATGAAACTTTGAAGTATTTCTTTAAAGCCGTTTGAGTTGTGCACAAGGGGACGAAATTACCATAATATCTCAACAACGATCCAACACAGCTTCACCAAATTTTTTTCCAGAGATGCACATTCTAGTGGACACATAGTCTTATTGAAAACCAACTTCCTCTTATTATTTTTCAATATGTTATGAAACTTTAAAGGATTTATTTGATGGGCATCTGAGTGAGGCACAGCACAGTGGTCTCTGTCACCAGGACTTACCCCATGAACACATTCCAAATTGTGCTTTCATTTCATAGACAACAATATGGAAATTGTATGTAACGTATTCTACTGGGAAGTCTCAGAATAAAAATGCAGCATTGAGGAAAAAGAGATAGTGTGTGCCGAGGGTAATCCATTCTCTCAACACTTTTTTTTATCTTGTATTTCCTTCTTCCCTCATTAGTGTTAGAAGCGTCGGCATTGACATCAGCATCCATCAACAATTCAAATTTCGACTTCTTCTGAAAAAGTGTTGGCTGGATTCACTTAAAACTTCGTGGGGATGTACCTTGGGTAGGTCTCTGTGAAGTCATGGTCCAGTGACTTGTATTTTTTATGAATTTTTTTTTTCATTTTCCAGCAAAATCTTGAAAAATCTTCTCCAAAACTGCAAAGCCAACTGCTTCCGAAATTTCATAAGGACACTTCCAGGGACCCCTAGATCTTACTCTGTTCACCAGGTGGTTCTGTGATTTTTATTAATTTTTGTGTTTTAAAGATATTTTGGACTTCTCCGAAGAAACCACCACCTAGATTCTTCTGAAACGTGGTGGAAATGTAGCTTGTGGGAGGGTCAAACCAAGTTTTTAACTAGGAGATGATATCCTGCATCTCTGATTTGAAAGTTTTTCAATTTGGGTACTAGTTAATGTATACATTCCCATTGATTACCATGCATACCAATGGGGATTGCAATGGTAAGTCACATTTATATATTTATTTATTTGTTTGTTTGTTTATTTAATTTTTATTTATTTTTTTTGGGGGGGGGGGTGCAAAACTGTGAACCAGATTTGCTTCAAATTCAGTGAGGATGTACCTTGGTTGGGTTCTTACCAATTTTGTTCAAATGGTCATGCTCCAGTGATTTTTGGAATTTTTAAGAATTGTTTTGTTCAATGTTTGACAAAATCATTTAAATCTTCTCTGAGCCAATGGCTGTTGGTGTGGTTAATTTGCAGGCAAAGTGCCCCAGGAAAGCTGTTGACTAAGACATGTTTTTGCTGATGACTAGGCTTGCTGGTACAGTGGAACCTCATTAATACGGACCTCATTAATCCGTATGTCTCATTAATCTGAACACTTCTCCTGGAACAGAATTGTTCATTTCAAGTGATTGTGATTCAGTAATCCAGGGGCTTCATTAATCTGAACAGTTCACTGGGGTACAAAGGTGTTCAGATTAATGAGGTTCCATTGTATTTGAATGAAAGGTACCTTCCTCCTCCTCTCCCTCCCCCTCCTCTCCTCCTCCCCCTCCCTGCCCTCCTCCTCCTAGGAAAGCTGTTGAATCAGTCTTAAATCAGCACTTTAAGGGTTAATTTTGACTGATATTACAAATAGCAATGATGGTCTGAAAGAAAGGTAACCCTGATATTATGCTGAAGTTTACAGGACCATTTCAAGTCTGTGTATGCCAGGTCAGCTCAACACATGACTGTCACAGCTCTCTTGTCAGACATTTCAACACTGTGGGACAGCAGTGACTTTATTGTTGAGAATGAAATGTGTAAAGGACTAGGTCCGAAAGATTCCTTATCGTTGCTGAGAAGGATAAAACTTTTTGTTTTTATTGACAGAGTAGATCTGGATGTCATCCTGGACTTGAATGCTTATGATGGCAGAAGTCAACACAGGTAAGTGCCTGCCTCTGTCCTCATAATAGCTACACAATTGTAATCATAGAAACTTTTCTTTGTCACCAAGAAAAATAAGGATAGATACATTTCTAGATTAGAGATCTATTTGTATCCAAACTTGGAAATCCACTGAGGCTAAAAAAGGTATTTAAACGGCTGACTGCACTGGATGAGATTGGATTTATATCAAACTGATATTGCTTTAATTGTGATGATGGCTTGTCACGATAATGAAGTGATGTTACCTCTTGGTGCTTGAAACGGGAACCCGTGACACCCAATCAGTGTCAATTCCATATTGCTATGCTTCACGGACACTTCTGACACACCTATCAGCTCTCACATCAAATGAAGGGGGCAATTGGGTATCTGGGCACATGAGCATGAAGGCTTTATGTGTACAGACCGAGAGTTCTTTGAAGAATTCAGCTGCAAGCCCATATTGTTTTTTCCATCACAAACTTGTCCAATTGGATGGTCTAATGACAGGTTTGCATATTTTCTCGACAATAGGGGCACCCAGATTTTGCAGATCTTTTCTTTAGGGTTAGGAGATTAGGCTTACAGTTGTGCACTCGCGCTAGATTTGGATGGACAATTGTTGTTTTTTCTCACACACTATGAATGTAATAAGGTTGTACAGGAATTACACACTAAGAATGTTACAAGGGTTGTACCAGAACTATTGGCAGCTATCTTCCCATGCAAATAATTTTGCACTGGTGATGTCAAGATATTTTACAAAAATCATCTACATAAACCTGCATGACATTGAATGTAAAGATAGCATTGCCACTCCCAATTTAATGGCTTGTCCTTCTACTCTTCTGAAATTCTGCAGTCTCACTGTTTGCACAGAATTTTAATGTTGTGAAAGTCATGGATAATGTTACGAAACAACCTTTTTTTGACAGTAAGTTTAGAAAATAGGGTCTATCCAGGGATATGCTTAATCAAATTGCCACCTGTATAAGTGAACATGTCTCAGTTTTAGAGTCTAGATTGTTCCACAGGAAAGTTTGTTGAAATGAAAAACTCGGTTGATATTTTTATAAGTCTAGGTTTTGCTATTGCAACTTTGACTCTTCTCATGTTAACATGGGATTGGTTCAAAGCTTGGAATGAGAGATGAAGTCCATCTCAGGTGTTCTCTGTTGGTGATGTAATACTTCGTAAGATCAATCGAACTTTGGTTTGCCACATGATGTGGCCTGCAAAAGTAAGTCTTGCTGAAAAATGTGTTGTAACATCACATAACCACTAGACAACCATATGAAATTACCTTGCATGCTTCTAAAGTCTCACCAACATATATCAATATATCAAATTAAACACAGTCTTAACTGAAAGCGCCCAATGTCCAGCAGAGACAAGGTGCATATTAACTTCTGAGCACTGCCAGGCACAAAAATTAGCTCCCAAGTTTAAGTTGCACACACACAGACACACACACAGACACACACACACACACACACACACACACACACACACACACACACACACACACACACAACCACACACACACACACACACACACACACACACAAACACACACGACAATGCCCAGGATTTCTTTCCACATCATTTGCGCTAAATTGGTCAAATGAGAAGGTGGCAGTTTGCAAATAATTCTGGTGTGACCCTCCCATTTTCACAGTTACTCTTTTTCACTTTTTCACAGCATTTTCTTATGTCTGTGCGTACACACAGACATTATGTATTTGTTAGGTTTCTTTCTGTGTGCCACCACAGACATTTTATTTCTCTCTCTCTCTCTCTCTCTCTCTCTCTCTCTCTCTCTCTCTCTCTCTCTCTCTCTCTCTCTCTCTCTCTCTCTCTCTCCCTCCCTCCCTCCCTCCCTCCCTCCCTCCCTCTCTCTCTCTCTCTCTCTCTCTTAGGTTTCTTTCTGTGTGCCACCACAGACATTTTATTTCTCTCTCTCTCTCTCTCTCTCTCTCTCTCTCTCTCTCTCTCTCTCTCTCTCTCTCTCTCTCTCTCCCTCCCTCCCTCCCTCTCTCTCTCTCTCTCTCTCTTAGGTTTCTTTCTGTGTGCCACTACAGACATTTTATTTCTCTCTCTCTCTCTCTCTCTCTCTCTCTCTCTCTCTCTCTCTCCCTCTCTCTCTCTACACCTTTATCATTGGACAGGTTTTACACATTAGCAGAAACACATCACAAATAAGTGAATTTGTAGGGAGAAAAAGAATATTGATGGAAAAACAATGCCACAAAACATATGACACCAAAAAACTATATAAAACTCTGTTGAGTGTTTCCATAGATATGGAACAATACTGACAAAATACAACACTCATTCCAAGACACTGATAGATTATATAATGTATAGATTTAGGTAGGGCTAACATAGAAATGGTGGTAGGGCGATAGTTGGTATACCGTAAAGTTAACTTAAACCCACCCAGAGATTTGCTTCAGTCTGTCTACAGTCAGAAACCACCATTCCTTGTCAGGTCCTCCTATTTCATCATTTGGGTGTAGGGGTGACTATAGTTGATTACCTTATACACTCATTCCATGATCATTCTTAGTACATTTGTGTAACATACTAGAGACATCCGTCCACCATTACATTTTCGACTTCTTCTCCAAAACCGTTAACCAGATTGACTTCAAACTTGATGGAAAAGTACCTGGGGTTGTTTTCTATCAAGTTTGCTCAATTGGTCATGCTCCAGTGACTTTTGATTTTTTTATGATTTTTTTGTTCTTTTTGGGGGCAAACCTGAAAAAATATTCTTCTCTGAACCACTCACCCAATTGCTTTGATATCACACAGGAACACTCCTCGGGACTCATAGTTCTTAATTTGTTCACCAGGTGGCACTGCAATTTGTTTCAGTTTTTTTAAAGATTTTTACCCTTTGGCCTTATGAGGCTGATGCTATGTTATGAATCAAAAGTAGGTCACTAGGTCAAGTATCTGGGTCACAGTGACCTATTCATTGAAATTTTGCTTACCCCAATAACTTCAGAAATTTTTGAGACAGGACTTTCAAATTGCATATGACAGTACACCACTGCAAGCATAATTGACCTTGACCTAATTTTCAATGTCACACACAGGTCACAAGTTTGCTGAGTGACATTGTGCATCTAGAAATCTAAATCTTAAAACAAAAGAAGCAACATAGGGTGATCTAGAAGGCTATTGAAAGTTAAGTTTGTACCTCTATATTTGACATAATGTTTTTGAGGTCAAAGGTCAAGTGTACAATAGTAGTAATTGTGTAGGATAATATAACTGATACTATGGGACACTATTCCTATTCACTTACAGCAAAAGAGATTGAAGGCGGCCGAAGGGTACTGCGTTCTTTGAACGGTATTATTTTTTGTATGTCATAGCTTTTTTCGACTTTTTCTCCAGAACCGTCACTCATATTAAGCTGAAACATGGTGGACATGTTCCTTGTGGGAGGGTCAAACAAAGTTATTCATTAGGAGGCAATGCTGCAGATTCCTGATTTTTAACAATTTTTTCAATATGGGTATCTATCGGTAAATGCATCTTTCCTATTGATGATTATGTAAGTCAACAGGCAGTCTAATGCTAATTCACATTTTCGACTTCTTCTGCAAAACCATCATCCAGATTGATTTAGAAAATCACAAGGGTATATGCACATGTCAGCTGAGCACAGGACTGTCACAGTCCTCTTGTTTCCAAATTTGATTGATGGTGTAAAAAAGTGAAATGAAAATACAAATAGTTTTTAACATCGATTTAATGGGACTATGTCCAAAATAGTAAAATTGGAAGTTCAGTTATTAAAGTGCCTGAAATGCAAAAACTGTGAAAATGTATACAGGTGAAGATAGGTACATGTGCATTTAATACAGTCAGGATTTGGTAATGTGCAACTTCATTGCTGGTTATATGAAACAGTTCTTTTGACATAGTAATTAAACAGCACACATTTCAGGTGATACACAAAGAAGGATATAATAGAGATATCAGGAAAGAAAACTTTGGATACACTTGCCTGCATGCTTGTCTATTCATGCAGCCTAAAGTCCACAATGGTTTTTGTTTGCATCAGGAGTATGGCCTACATTTCTACTTCATAAATTACAGAAAAAACGGTGAAATGTCATTGCAGTGTACTTGCTATATGTGGCCACCCCTTCTGCCATGAAAATGTGGCCATAGCAGGTGAAGTGTCACTGCTGGTAAGTTTACAAAGAAGGCAACTTCTATGTCCAAGCCTTGTGGCCACAAAAAGCAATGTGGTTGTTGATGGCAGTGCTTGCATACAACATGTACCACTGTACATGACATTCAGTTATCATTCGAATCATTTATCTGACATCAAGATAACTGTCACTTTTGCAAATAAGAGATAGCATTATGGGTGATATTCATATTGATTGTGATCCTGTGCTGCCATCAATGCTGCTTCAATGAAGAAGGATGGCAGATTCATGTATTAACCAGCACCAAATGAGCCTCTTTGAGAAAGTAACAATTCAAGAAGGCCAAAAGCTTACAAGAAGTCATTCACTAAGTTTTAAGCTATACAAGATGCTAAACATATATAGAAAATTTCATATGTGTGGTAGAAAAAGTTTTTCTGGATGGTTAAGTTACATGTCTGCAACAAGTGCCCTGTCATGATGGAGGTATAGATCTGTTGCCTAGCAACTTTAGGGGAGCAGAGCAGGTCTGCAGTTGATGTAGTTAAATATGAATACCTCCTATTATAACAAGGTTTCATTGTAAATATATGGGTTTTTTCATATCTTTAACATGTTAAAATCACATCTTCCTGTACACCAGTACAGTGTTTCTTGTTCCACGCTGTGTGCCTGCATTAAGAATTTTCTTAGATGCCAAATCAATGTGCTTCATGTGTCATATTGCAGTATAGAGGAGGCATTTGGGGTGACTGGGGGCGCAGAGAACGGTGCCAGTCATCACTTGGATCAGGTGAGAAGCCACAACATTTGAAATATTCTTTTCTGCTCATCTGCTCAGTATTTGTGTCAGTCTATAAAAACAGAAATGCACTTCCCATAGTGGAAAGAAACATTGTTTCGAGAAAAAAAGTAGCCCACACCCGAGCAGACTAGATAAAGGCCAAACACAGACACTGATTGATGGTAAACTAAACCAAACTCTGAAGTTAACATGTCATTGTAAATAAATGTGAGATGACACAACTTTGATAGAAACACGGAAGGACAAACTTCCAAACAGGTTTTGCATGTAATCCCCTTCAGATTAATTATAAGCGGCATATATATTTTGAATAGAAGAAGGGGCTTGGTGGGAACTTGCATTGTAAGTAAAGACTGTATGTTTGAACGAAAGAATCATTCATGTTTTCTGCATCTTTTTGTCAGAATTGAGGATGAGAATGTTATTCAGGTCCTTGATCAACATGTGTTTCCCGGGGAATATGAGTCCGTTATCACAGTTTTGCCTTACAAATGACTGTAAATTCACTTTATTTTGCTGTATTTTTGTTTTTGCACATGTATTGCTAATGGCATCCAGCTGTGAAAATGAAACCACAATGAGATAGTATTTTAACATAGGTTTAACATGTAGTGTCCAAAAAAGTGAAATTTATACCTCAGTTGAATGACTGAAGTGCAGATACCAGGAAAATTTACACTTGTGAAAACAAGTACATTGTACACTTAGAGTACATACTGCTGGACCTACATGGAAATGGCTTTCAAACCAGGAATAGGATTTTTTATTAGTAGTAGTATGACTCTTTAGAACCAGTTCTGGGGAGTGGTATAGTTATGGCACAAATTGAATTTTAACTGTGCATCTTTCTGCCTTGAAAGTGAGAAGTCCTAAAATGGCCACATCACAATACATTCGCAACCATTCATGCGTTAAAAAAATAGTGCAGTGTATTAAAGTCCAGAAAAGCAAGTGATTTAATCTTCTATATTATTATGTTGAAAATATATGCATCATGGCATGTCGTCGTACATGTACATATAAATGTTTCTTTAAACAAATAAACAGGCTCAAATTTACATATTGTAGCACAATACTCAAAACAAGTGCCCACAGGTTTTGGGTCTCCTCTACAAAGATCAAGCAGTAGTAACCCATAGAAATTGGTCTCTTGAGTCAGTGAAGTCTGCGAGCCTTCAGCTGCATGAGAGACCGATATTATACGATTACGGTTATCAGCAGATGGGCTGAGTGATCATCGTTCAGTTGTTTGTGACCTTTGACCTACATAGCCATTTTGTGCTATTCTTTGTCAAGCTTCCTGTCACTCTACACCAGTGACTGCATCAGATACAATGGAACTGTAGATCTGTATGTTTGTGAAAGACAAGCCAAGCGCGATACAGCGGCAGCATGCCATCCCTCACAGCATACCATCCCTCACAGCATACCGTCCCTCACAGCATACCATCCCTCACAGCATACCATCCCTCACAGCATACCATCCCTCACAGCATATACCATCACTCACAGCATACCATCCCTCACAGCATACCATCCCTCACAGCATATACCATCACTCACTCGATCAACAGGTCAAACATAAGGAAGGATATAATCATCTAGCTCTACAAGTTACAAAGTTACCTTGTACAATTATTGTGGATTTGTCATTTGAACCTAAAGAAACCCAAGTTATATAACCACAACTTAAGGTGATCAGCATAGCCATTTTGATCACAGTCAGGCATTTGACACAACCATAAGGTCCCAGAACTTGTGTGGTCACGCATGTCTGTCCATATATCCATAGTATCTATAAACTTTTGCTTGTAAACATGATGCTGTTCACAGTTTTTAAGACAGCCCAATTTAACTTTCAGGAGTTGAAGGATGTATGGAAATCTAGGTTGAGTTTGATATTGGTGGCACTACCTATAGTATCACATGTTTTTAAATGTGGATCAGAATCTGAAAATCTCGTGAAGCATCTTTAATTTTTGGCAGATCTTCATGAAATTTGGTGGGATTGTGGGGGAACCTCAAAGTCTAGCTCTGCATTGATAACTTGTGGCACCACCTATATTTGTATGGAAATTATGTGTCAAAATGTGTTGAAACTGGCATAAACTCATTATTTCAGGGAAGAATGCAGCTACTCATCTCAGATTTATGGGATATATGTATCACAACTAGAACTAGAATATTACACAATATTGTTAACCTTGACCTACTTTTAGAAGGTTACCAGGGCTATATACTGACAGAGGTGACTAGTTAATGGTGGGCCTTGTACATTTAATTGCAATTATGATATGAATACATGTATAACATTGCACATATCTTGCAGAAACAAATCCCTATTGTTTCACTATGCCACATTTTTACATTACAAAATTTATATCAAAATATACTTTGGGTCAAGACTCATGTTTTCTGTTAATATGAATGACCTTGACCAATTTTTCAAGGTCACTGGGCAAAGCATATACAAGAAAGTGACTTGTAAGTGCAACAACACGTACAATTTTCAGTTTTGTTGTATCTGATGCAGTCAACACTGGTGAAGAGTAACAGGAAGCTTGACATGGAATTGAACAAAATGGCTATGTGAGTCCAAGGTCCAATGTTTTTGAGGTCTGATACATTTGTCACTATGCATGACCAGTCATGGACAACACAGCAAATGTTCAAACATGTGGGACATCCATTCTGAAACCATGTAAAATATTTCACTTACCATTTAAGTACTGTGAACCTGACACTGCGAAAGATTGAACGATGATCACTCATCCATCCACTGCTGCTCGATCTTTGCAGAGGAGACCCTAAACATGTGGGCACTTCTTTCGAGTATTGTCATGTTATAACATGTAGGATTCAAGCCTGTTTATTTATTTAAAGAAATATTACACTGCACTACTTTTTCATCGCATGTATGGTTGTGAAATAGTAGCACAGTCAGGCCCTTTTCGAAACCACCCTTATTATTAGGGATGGCTTTTTGTAGTCTTAACTGGTTTGCTTGCTTCTGCAACTCATCAGGTGCTTGTATCTTGCATAAAATTATACTTCAGGGAAAAAAAGCTGCCACCCCCATTGATTTAACATGGGTTGCTCTGAGAACATGGCTGAGTATCAACATGGTTGTAGTTCTCTGTCGTATGGGTCACTCACAGCTGTCTTAATTTGACAGGGGCAGAATCATTGGGATATTGAAAGCTGGCCTTTCCCAGTGCAAGATTGCCAGGATTATAGGGTGCTCCAGACCATCAGTAAAAAGTTGGTGGGACCATTTCCAGGAAACTAGAGGATGACAGAGGAAGGCTGAATCTGGGCGACCAAGATTGTCAGATGGGAACGATGACCATTACTTGATCCAGTTTGTGAAGAGGCACAGGTCTCTTTCCACTGAAAGGTATCTCCAGGAGTGGCGCCAGGCCTGTAACATCAGAGCATCACAGTCTACTATTAACAAGAGACAAGTGTCAGCCAAACTTAGGGCATACAGCCCTGTCATTCACATCCCTCTCAGTCCTGCACACAAGACATGATGGGTACAGTGGTGTGAGGAACACGCAGCCTGGACCAGAAATCAATGGAACAGCCTGATGTGGTCAGATGAATCCCGATTCTGCTTGGATTTCCATGATGGAAGAATAAGGGTTCACCGAATGCCTTCTGAGAAGTTCGTAGAAGGATGCATGGTTGAGCTTGACTGCTACAGAGGAGGCAGTGTCATGATGGGGGGGGGGTAATTACGGCAACAGGGAGAACAGCTCTCATCTCAAAACCATACATGCAGTGAAAGGGACAGTACCAGGCCAGCACTACATGGATGAGATGCTGCCCATAGTTGATGCATGGATCCGACAATGTCCAGGGCTACTGTTTTATAAGGACAATGCATGACCACACACTGCCCCTAGTCAGCATGCAGTATCTACAGCATCACAATATCCCATTGTTACCATGACCAGCCTGTTCTCCTGACCTGTTCCCCATTGAGCATTTGTGGGATGTGCTTGGCCATCCAATCAGGGAGGAGTATGAAGAACCCACAGCTACCCTGGCCCAGCCAGTACAGAGGCTTACAGACCGATGGAATCAAATTCTCCAGGCTGAGATCAAGTCGGATCCAAGCTTGCTTACAGAAGCGTGGTGGTCACACCTGCTATTGATACATGCAGCCTCCCAACAACACAACAACAACCAAAAAGGTCCATTTAAGGACCACCATTTCCTCCCCAAAAAGATATGAAAAGCAATGGTAAAATAAAGTAACAAACTCCCCACACACATCCTCGTAACACTTGCATAATGTTGAACAAAGGGAGTAGCATTTTTTTTTTTTCACTGGGAGTATACATTGAATTCACAGTTTTAAATTTCAAAAAAAAAAAGAAAAAAGACTTTCACTACTGTGAATACATTTGTTTTCATGGGCAATAATTTTCACGTTTTTTGCATTTTGGACATTTCACTGAAACTTTAAATTCACTATTTTTGTTATAATTCCTAAAAATGCCATGTTAAAATATATTTCACTGGGTTCTTATTTTCATGGTTTTGAAGCATCAGAGAAATAAGCGAAAATAAGAACACAGTGAAATTAAATGAATTCACAGTATACAGAGATTTTCAAAGCGACTTGTTTCTTTTTCTTTTTGTTTTTTTAAATAAAACAAACTGTCCATTGTTGTGATGTTTTTCCTAACTTGCCTTTCTAGACTGTTAGACTGGTATCATTAGGATCCAACTTTTGTAGTCAAGTGAGATGGGTGCCAATGTATATTAGGAGCATAGTGTTACACTCCACCGTGCAAAGTGTATGGGTTACCTGTTATCATTCAGTGGCTGATAAAACACCAAGCAGGGTCAAAACTAGTTCTATTTGACTTGTAACACGTTCAGTATCCCAGCCTTGCTGAGTCTGGAACATAAATGCCTATTTGGTCACAGAGCATTAATGATGATATAAAAGCCTTCGGTGACACCATGCCAATTGTCTCTTATCAAAACTTGTTTTCTAGGGAACTAATAGAAAGTACCTGGTATATGGATAACAAACACTGATGATATATAACCAATCTGGAAGATGAAGTTTTCGCCTCCTGCCTGTTTACTAGTTCTTTGCAAACATCCAAGATGTTAGGTTATGTCAACACTGGCATGTACATGTCACAATTACAGTTCTCAACCAGGAACTGATAATTTTTATAGTCATTTTGATCAAAGTTTCACAATTGGAATACATTCAGAATCCTTCGATCATCCTTTATTTCCTTTTCCCAAAAATAGGAAGTTTTCATGTGTTTCTTTCAATACTTTTTATTTTTTAAAATTTGCAACAGCTGACTGATATTTGCAGGAGGCATTAGACTGCCATCCCCCTAACTTTACCTTGATCTGCCAGATTGCTAAAAAAATAATCACCCCAAATTTATCGCTGGGTTGGTCAAATCAGATACATTTGAGTGCAAAGTGTTCACAAAGAATCCTCCCCTGTCTGCATTCCTTGCTTCTGCCACCACCCCCCCTCCCAAATGTTCACAGCCATACACTACCTTTCCCATAAGATGAAAACTTCAGGAATTGATATTGTCATTCTATATAAGGAATGAGACCAGGAATACTGAGTAATCCTGGTGTCAGGTAAGTGTTGCTTCAGTGATCATGACCAAAAATAAAGCATGACATGCAAATTGTTGAAAACTAAGAGATGTACAGCTTCAGTCTACAAGTATTAACCAGAAAGAAAGACAACTGGCAGGTAATTGGGTAGTTTTTTAAGACTGTCATGACCTGTCATTCACTGTCTGTTTGGGTAGAGTGGTCCCTTCTTTGTGAGACCATGCTATGAAAGAAGACCTGTTTAAGACCACATCTATCAGGTCCCAGTACCAATCATTTTACCTTGATTGACAGACCACTGTTGATTTTTGTGACCACGTTTAAACCAGTCCTTGGGGTGGTCTCTCAAAATTGGAGGGACTAGTGTGTGGTGGAAATGAGAAAGAGCACAGAGGATTAGAGCTTTGTGTCAGAGGAATGGAGCCAATCTTCCTGCATCCACTGTGTGAATAGCAGAGGTCACAATTAGCTATTTTATGTGCATGTAGCTGAATACATGATTTAATGCACCGCTTTCTGGCAGGCAAGAGTTCTGTATTCCCATTGGATTGTGTGTTAGCGTAACTATGAATAAACTGGTTACTTTTGAGGCAAATGAAGTAAAATTTTCTTCAGATTCATTTAATCTAGTCACTTAAATTCATCATGTAACGATAAATTTTTACATACAGCAGTGTTGAAGTCATCAAGGTGGAAATTACAATGAAAATTAATGGGGATACAGAACTCTGACCTTTTTGACTGAGGCGCCCTCTGCAGAATGAATACCTGAACCTTCTATTTTGCTCCTCACTATTGGGTTTCCTCACCTAGGGATTCATCCCCATCAAAATTTTTGGTGAGACCTAAAGTGGTTTCCATTCAGACTACAACAATGGTATTTCTGCGAGATCAGCCTTCTTTCCCCATATAATGGCTAGACTCCATAGATGCCAAAAAATAAATAAATAAATAAATAAATAAATAAATAAATAAATAAATAAATAAATAAATAAATTAGTTAATTAATTAATTAATTAAATAAATAAATAAATAAATAAATAAATAAATAGATAAGTAAGTAAATAAATTAAATAAATAAATTAAATAAATAAAAAAACACCAGGGACCACATTCACAAAGAGTTTAATCTGATCCTGAATTTAATCCTAAAATGAAAGTCAGTGTGCCTTTGGGTCTTGAGATACTGAACTGCTGGCCTAATGTTTGATCTAAACTCGCAAGATTAACTAGAAAAGATGATTTGGTGCATAGCAAATCAATGTGTGTGTCTTCAAAGCATATATGGGTATGGCAATGTACAACTTTTCCATAACACAGAAGTTGAAGTTAGAATGGCATCTCTATCTATTATAGCTTTGAAGTTATTCACGATGTAAAATTTCTAATGGTGCTACTTGGCATAATTTAAATTGCTACAACTTTAATAGTTTTGATGATAGTCAAGTTTTAAAGTTTCAAATGCTGCTAATTAGCATAATTTAAATTGCTACAAGTTTTGTTTTAGATTCATTACATGTGCAATGGTCAATAACCCCCTAGAAGAAGTTGTTATGACATCTCTATCTATAATAGTTTTGAAGATATTTAAGGTTTAAAATTTCAAATGCTGCTAATTAGCATAATTTAAATTGCTACAATTGTTGTTTTACATTCATTAGATGTGCAATGGTCAATAACCCCCTAGTAGAAGTTTGGAATGACACCACTATCTTACTTTTGAAGATATTCAAGATTAAAAATTTCAAATGTCCTTAATTTGCATAATTTTAAACATCTTCATTCCTCTGCATAAAAAGGTCAAACTCCTTGTATGGAGGTACAATCATGCCAAGTTTGGAGTTTCTATGTGTAATAGTGTCAGAGAAAAGTGGGGGACAAATTCACTGGTACAGAAGAAAGAAAGAAAGCGCTCAAGGAAAAACAGAAAAGTGTGTGTTGACACACACAATTTAATAAATCTATATTCTCCACTTTAATATGAACTGTGGAATAAAAATTTCCATTTTATTAAATCAATCTTGATTTAATCCAGATTTTAATCCTGGATCAAAAGATTAGTTACTGGACCAAACTAAAATTGATTTAATAAAATGAACCTGTAAATCCTTAAGTTCATACTGTAGCCAAGATTATGTATTGGCTAATCCTTGAAGTTTAAATCAAACATTGAGCCAAGGATTAAGTAGTTTAAGGGCCAAACCACATTGATTTTAATTTTGGGATTACAGTAAGGATCACATCAAGCTCTTCGTGAATACGGCCACAGGCTATATATTCAGGTCCAAGTATATAGCTTTGCAGGAATGTTGGCACCCATACTATCAGTGTCAGAAGTACTTTCTTTATCTTCCATGAGGATTCCAAGGGTATGTGTTAGTGTCATACATGATTGTGGACATGAAACAATCTTACTTGGAAGGAGTCTAAGACCCTGTACAGTTGATATTAGGGATCAGTTGGACACTGCCTTTCTCCATGAGCTTTGTCCAGGCAAAGATGAGTCTCTTGCTGCTGGTAACGAGGGAGGACAGTAGTGCAGGGGCAATGGATTTGACAAGTGGCAGTAGATAGCCCCACCTCTGGGGTAGCATCTTACTTGGAAAAAGAAACATGTATCTGTGGAACTACACAGAACTGTAACCATGTTGATACTCAGTCATGTTATCATAATGTGGCAGTGGACAGAGAACTATAACCATGTTGATACTACGTCATATTATCAGTGTGGTAGTGGACATAGAACTATAACCATGTTAATACTAAGTCATGTTATCAGTGTGGTAGTGGACAGAGAACTATAACCATGTTAATACTCAGCCATGTTATCAGTGTGGTAGTGGACATAGAACTATAACCATGTTAATACTCAGCCATTTTATCAGTGTGGTAGTGGACATAGAACTATAACCATGTTAATACTAAGCCATGTTATCAGTGTGGTAGTGGACATAGAACTATAACAATGTTGATACTAAGCCATGTTATCAGTGTGGTAGTGGACAGAGAACTATAACCATGTTGATACTAAGTCATGTTATCAGTATGGTAGTGGACAGAGAACTATAACCATGTTGATACTCAGTCATGTAACAGTGGTACCTGCTATTTAAGACCAGCCCTACAGCCAACAAAAAGTGGTCTCATACTGCAGGTGGTCTTAAATTGAAGGTATATTTAACATGTGAATACAGCAGAGGGTCTTGAAAGAGTGGTCTTTAAAAGATATGCGGTCTTAAATTGGAGGTGGTCTTTAGAGCAGGTACCACTGTATGAGTGTGGTAGTGGACAGAGAACTAGAACAAAGTTGATACTCAGTCATGTTATCAGTGTGGTAGTGGACAGAGAACTATGACAATGTTGATACTCAGTCAACTCAGTCATGTTATCAAAATGTGGTAGTGGACAGAGAACTATAACCATGTTGATACTAAGCCATGTTATCAGAGTGGTAGTGGACAGAGAACTATAACCATGTTGATACTAAGCCATGTTATCAGAGTGGTAGTGGACAGAGAACTATAACCATGTTGATACTCAGCCTTGTTATCAGTGTGGTAGTGGACAGAGAACTATAACCATGTTGATACTAAGCCATGTTATCAGAGTGGTAGTGGACAGAGAACTATAACCATGTTGATACTAAGCCATGTTATCAGAGTGGTAGTGGACAGAGAACTATAACCATGTTGATACTAAGCCATGTTATCAGAGTGGTAGTGGACAGAGAACTATAACCATGTTGATACTAAGCCATGTTATCAGTGTGGTAGTGGACAGAGAACTATAACCATGTTGATACTCAGCCTTGTTATCAGTGTGGTAGTGGACAGAGAACTATAACCATGCTGATACTCCCTCATGTTGTCAGTGTGGTAGTGGACAGAGAACTATAACCATGTTGATACTCAGCCTTGTTATCAGTGTGGTAGTGGACAGAGAACTATAACCATGCTGATACTCCCTCATGTTGTCAGTGTGGTAGTGGACAGAGAACTATAACCATGTTGATACTCAGCCTTGTTATCAGTGTGGTAGTGGACAGAGAACTATAACCATGCTGATACTCCCTCATGTTGTCAGTGTGGTGGTGAACTATTTACTGAGGCAGGAGATCCCTCTGTGTTGGCTGGTCAGGTCTGCCAGCCTCACAGGGGTGTGGCCCATTACCATGAGCAGTGAGCAACAGTGAGGTGCGATTTGTAGACAGTACTGGTTGGGACTCCCACCTTGCTGTTGCTGTGTGGTCGTTGTCACGGGACACACCCATATGGTAAGTCTCAGCCTCCAGGGGAAGCACACTTCATTTTATGGCTGTGACAGGGTCAGGGTCTGATCGTGAATCTGGCCACATCTAAAATATATCCACTTTGGGATTGTTTGTACCCCTTGGCCCATGTGGACTGGAGGGGTATTGTCGGCACCCATGCATCTGTTGGGGATACTATAACTAACACCCCTACCTCTGATAATGACTTGGACAGATATCCATAAATAGGATACAATACAACATAATAAACCCAAATGTGGTATGACCACCATGCATACCTAAGTATAACGATATATCCATACTATTGATCAAAAGATTTTGGATACCGTTTGAAAGTGATATATAAACTGCCAAACTAAGAAACCATATGACGTGGGTAGTATATATATAAGAGCGAGTTAACATACTTGTAATCAAATATGAATTAATGACTGCACAAAACCTTAAAATACCATTGTAATGTGTGGGTATAAATTACACCTTGATGAATGTTGATGAGGTGTTGATGCCATACCCCCACCTGCAACCCACCTCCACCCCAGCCTGGGCATGGCTCTCTTTAATTATTCTGATTGTCCTGTCTTGCCTCACATGTTGGTTAGGAATCACTACTTTTTCTTGTATTGGACAAAAAGGTGTAGAGAAGAGCTGTGTGCGCCTGGAGAGTGGTGCTGCAACTCTTTCCTGTTGTGTCTTTTGGCTGAAAGTGATAAAAAAATGTTGAGCATGTTTCATTGGACAACAGCAAATGAACTCGCCAGAAGAGACATGCCTGTCCTGCAGCTGTTGGGCAGTGCTTTCCAACATTGACAAACAGACAGACTTTCATTGGATAAGACCTATCACTTTAACAATAACTTTTTTTCCAACATGCTGCATTGTTTTGACACGGAGGCAAAAGTCTGCTTTATATATTTGCAGTAAACACACTGGTCAGAGCCCAATCACCAGAGGGCAAATCCCTGCACACCCCATTTTGTTATTGGATAATCAGTGACACACAGTTATGAATACAAGCGCTATTTACACAACATACAGGAACAGTTTAACATAACACGCTGTTTCACTGTGACATTTTGTGGGGGAATGAAACGAAACCGTATAACCAAACAGAAGGAAGAAAAGACCCAATAAGAGTTAACACATTAGCAGGTCAAAGGTTGTGGCAAAATTGCATATTGGCAAAGAAAACTTTTCCCTTAATGGCTAGGCCAAACATAAAAGGAGTATTGTTAGAATCAGCTTCAAAAGAGCAAGGCATTGACCGTGAGAATATTTTTTTCAGAACTCCTTACTTCTTGTTTTAAAGCCATAAAATAACCTGTCCTGGGTATGGGTTTTTTGTCAATTACAATGTGAACATAGAGGGTGCTGTAGGTGAGACTCATCAGAACTTTAAGCGCTGATCATATTCGTGTCTGATCCAATGCAAACCAATTTCATGTAATGCTAGAAAATATATTGATTTTAGTTGTAATCCTAGTGTCACAGAAAATAAGCAGTTAAAATGAGTTATTGGAGGCATGTAAAACTTGTATATAGACAGACATAAGTCATTGACAGGACTCAAATTACCAGGGTATGTGGGGGTCAACTTGTGGCAGGAAAAAGGGTTACATTGATGAATGAACAATACTTAGCATGCTGGCCTAGGTCTTCAAGCAAAGCCTGGGATCCATTTGGAAAATTTTGGCTTATATTTCTAAAATTACCAGTACTAGTAGTTGTTTGATTATTCTCCCTCTGAAAATTGTGTATTTTCAAAATGCAGATGCAAAGACATGTTGATAGTAACAAAGATAGTAAATGTGTCCTGTAAAATCACTCCACCAACCTTTGCCATATGTTTTTTTGTGTGTGTAACAAAATGGGAAAAGTGCACAGAGTGTGAAGTGGCTCCTTCTTTTTCAAGATGGCAATGTTTCTCCTATTTCAGCAAGTGAACAGACAGAGGAGTGCTGTAGAAGTATTCAGAGGCATAACCTATACTTCTTCAGCACTCTGCGTAGACTTCTTCCTGTGACAGGATGGACAGACCCTGGAGCCATTGTAGCAGAAGATCTGAAACAAACACCGTATTCATTTCCACCTTGAGAATGGTCGATAGCCAGTCCCAGATTTCAAGCCATCAATGGGTACTTGCCTTCCTCCAGCAGCCAGCCACAATACTCTGTCAATGCCCACTTGTACATGGCAGACACCTCTCTTTTACCACTATATGGACTTGGCCGTTTGCCTGCTCTCCCCCAGTGTGGACTCCTGATTCTGATAGCAAAATATCAATTGGGCCAATCACCTTTTCATCTGAAATCGTAAACTCACAAACTGGGCAAGCAAGGGCAATTGGCGGTGTTGGTTCTGCATCTTTTGTCAGGCAGCCTTTTCTCATAAGGCACATCACATATTATGGAGTGTCATGGCATTGTGTCCATTTGCTACATGATACAAACTTCCCTATGATAAGCCCTTTGCATTGTGCCACCTTGACATTAAGAGGAAATTTAGTGCTTGTTCTCTGCAATGACAGTAGGGATGCATGGGGAAGTAAATTGCATATGACATCACCTCCTGTTTAACTCAATTACATGTGACACCACTTCTGGTGGAGAAACAATGGCCAATCACAGAGCCTGGATTTGTTTACCCACCAGGTGGCTGCACTTGTAAAAAGCCAGATACCAAGCCATCTTCAATGCATATTGTCTATTGTACCACTCCCTTCTCTAAATCTTTGTTCTTCACCCACCTTTGTGCATGCTGCAATCCTAGGAATTTTGGTGGAAACCAATAGGCTAGAATTTTGAGAAATCTCTTGCATGCATGCATTATATATCTTTTCTTTTTGTTTAGGTCATTAACTTTTTTTAAAAGACAATCAGGAAACACAGTAACTCTAAGGGTTTTTTCCCCCATCCAATTAGCAGCAGCTACTGTATACATGGATGTCTTTCAGGCTGTTGGCACTGTGACCTTTGAGGCGCCAGGTCACATGGAGATGGACAAGCTAGACAGCTTTTTGCAGAATCTCCTTTGGGAAAAAACATTTCAAAACAAAGAAGGCAAAGCCATGGAAGTCTACAGGATGAAGGTAAGATACCATGAGCATCTTGTTTTGGCTTTTGCACTGAACAAGACTGCAAAGTAAAATGGAGATGCTTCTTTTAAGATGTTGCAATTGTGCTAAAGAGCTCACCCTTTGCTCCTTGAAGCAAGCAAAACTGGCTGGTGCTTAAGTGTGTTTTGCTTCAATGTTTTTTATTGCTTTCAACAGTGGTGAAAGCAGTTTGGATCAGAATTATGGATGAGACCTGTCAAGATAACATACCCCCAAACCAAAAATGGGATATGTTATTGCCATTGTGTTAGTGACAGTGCTCTTGTGTTGTATGTAGATAGTTTTCAATTATATAACTAGTGGATGGCCCCAATTTGTGTTTCTTTCTTTTTTTTTTCTTTGTAAAAGCTTATCTCTGAAAAAGCATTTGCCAAATTCAACAGTTTGGCCACTGAGATACTCTCTGCATGTTTGGTTTGAACATTCTGTACTCTATGTGTAAAATAGTTTTTTTGTTTTTTTTTGTTTTTGTTTTTTGTGGACAAAAGATTATTAGACTGGAGGCCTGGTCAACTTACAGTCAATTTTCAGACAAATGCTTGGAATTTTGTGCACCATTACAATAAAAGATCACCATTTTAATTGCTTCTTACTCCAGTACTGTAGGTACATACTTTCCTTGGGTAAAATTATGTCTCAAGGGTCCCAGAGTTTAAACCCATGGTTTAACAAAAGTTATATCAGATGATGAGTGATGAAAATCTTGGAACCCCTGATCAGTTGCCCCAACTGCACATTTGAACAATTTGATTTGGAGTCGCATCTGATTCATTTTTCCATCTATGGCAAGCCAACAGGGCCATAACACATAGGTCTTACGCGTAGCCGAGCCTCCACTACACGTAGTCGAGGCTCGGCAACGTGTAGTCGAGCCAACAAATAAGATTACACTTTCCACTACGTGTAGTAGAGTCTCGGCAACGCGTAGTCGAGCCAACCAATAAGATCACAGTCTCTACTACGCGTAGTCGAGCTAACCAATAAGATTACAGTCTCCACTACGCGTTGCCGAGAAAATGTTCTTCTAGAACGCGTCGCCGAGCCTCGGCGACGTGCAGTGGAGAAACTATGCCTCCCATAGCGTGTAGCCAAACTATCCAATCACTGATGCTCTTGTAAACTATTAGACATGTTCGACTACGCGTTGAGAAATTACTGGTCTCGACGACACGTAGCCGAGGGAACCAATTAAATTTGGTTCTCCACTACGCGTTTCGTAGGACCCAATAAAAATTGGTTCTCTACTACACGTAGCAGAGATACGTGCTGACCCCATTAACTCCCTACTCTATTTCCGAAAAGTTGGAATTTCAATTAAGAAACTTACCTCAGAAAAGCTTCTCCATGAACTGAACAACGCACCGCTGTGCTGTCTTGAAAAGTAAAATTTGATACCCGTTCAACCGCCGTTTTGAAATATGGGTTACAACCATTCAGCTATGCGTGGTAGAGACCGTAATTTGATTGGCTGCCTCGACGACGCGTTGTGGAGAATTTCTAGTCTTGACTACACGTTGTAGAGAATTTCATGTTTCCGCTACGCATTGTAGAGACTCTAATTTGATTGGCTGTTTTAATATCAGTAATGATTGTAAGGACGTAAATGATTGGTTTGCTTTTCTTCAGCCAAAAGGAGCCATAAGTTGCTCCACTACGCATAGCTGAAGCTCGACTACACGTAGTGGAAAACATATTCTCGGCAACGCGTAGTGGAGACTGAAATCTGATTGGTTGGCTCGACTACGCGTAGTGGAGGCTCGGCAAGGCATAAGACCAATGCGTTATGGCCCTGTTGGCTTGCCATATCCGTCAAGGACCATGTATTATTGGCTGTTTCCAGAAGGGTCACTTTTTAATGACTGTTCACTGAATGATCACATTTAAGTCACTGTTCACTCAATGTTTACATCTGATTGGCTGTTCATTGGATGGTCTGGACTGATTGGCTGTTGGCTGAATGGTTGTGGTACATATGAATAAAGTTGCTGAGCAGCTTAAAATTGGTGGAGCATACTAATGCTGTACTTTTGGTTGTCAGGAGGGGGGGGGGGCAGAGAGCTGGTTGTGGTGTATATTTGAAATATCTCAAAAGGGATAAAAAAATTGAATCTGATGCAGTGTTGTTGGAAGCTTGATCACTGATTTGTGTTGTTCTTAGCGCCTCCGGAACAAATCATTCAAAATATGTGTAAAGTGTATTTATTGACCATACTTTATCCATTGGTAGAAAAACAAAAGAACCCTCAGAAATAGTCTTCATAAGCTGTTTTCATCTGAGTTTTGGTGCCATCCTCCCATTTGTAAGCGATCACTACTTTCGGCAACCACTTTGCTTGATGTCATCTGGAGAACCCAGAGCTGGCCTGCACATGAAGTAATGCCTGTTAACATAGTGAGCAGATAAGGGGTGGCTGCATTTTGGGACTTGTTTTGCAAGCCAGTCAGTCCACAACCATCCACCTTGGTGAAAAGGTGTGTTGCCTGTGGTTGTGCCAATACCCACAAGAAAGGATCCAGTCCTTTGCGCTTCCCAAAGGATCCAAAACAGAAGATATACTGTGGCAGCGGCAAGTACAGTTTACGCAGGCTGGCTTCAATATGACAGAGAGCAGTATGCTGTGCTTGGCACATTTTGTGGAATAAATGTACGATCCATCTGTTACAAGGTGGCTTTGCTTAGCACATCTTGTGTCCTCAATAACAGAAAGAAAAATAAACCTAGAAAAGATGATTTGCTGCATAGCAAATCAGTGTGTGTGTCTTCAAAGCTTATTGGTATGATCAGATGTGTACTAGTCCATAGCATAGGAGTAAAAGTTGGAATGGCATCTCTATCTATTATAGCTTTGAAGTTATTTATGATTTAAAATTTCCAATGGTGTTACTTAGCCCAATTCAAATTCTGCAACGTTTGTTTTAGATTCATTACATGTGCAATGGTCAATAACCCCCTATTAAAAGTTCAAATGACATCTCTAACTATAATAGTTTTGAAGATATTCAAGATTTGAAATTTCAGATGCCCCTAATTGGCATAATTTTAAACATCTTCATTCCTCTGCATAAAAAGGCAAAGCTCCTTGATTGGAGGTACACTCATGCCAAGTTCAGAGTTTCTATGCATAATAGTGTCAGAGGAAAGTACCAGACAAATTCACTGGTAAAGAAGAAAGAAGGAAGGAAGGAGGGAGGGAGGGAGGGAGAGAGAGAGAGAGAGAGAGAGAGAGAAAGAAAGAAAGAAAGAAAGAAAGAAAGAGAGAGAGAGAGAGAGAGAGAGAGAGAGAGAGAGAGAGAGAGAGAGAGAGAGAGAGAGAGAAAGAAAGAAAGAAAGAAAGAAAGAAAGAAAGAAAGAAAGAAAGAAAAAGAAATGATTGCTTCCCAGAAAATTTGTCTGGGTGCCTTCAAAATGAGAATAGTTTGAAATGCTATACTTTGCCATTATTCAAAATAATCTAAATTTCATGTATTTGCCTATTTTTTGTAAAGTAAAATGCTACAACTTTGGTTCTTGGTTCATTTGATGTGCCCATGTCACAAACTAATCAATTACGCAATTTAGATTATGTTGAAAAATGGCAAAGTGTAGCATTTCAAACTGGTCTCATTTTGAAGGCAGCCAGACAGATTTGCTGTCTAGCAAATCTTCTTTTCTAGTTGTTCATTGGATGCGGCTTTGAAAAGTATGGCACTCACAAACCAAAAGTTGACGAACAGACAGAATGACAGACGGATGGACATGAGTGATGCGATAAGCTGCGTGACCTTAGGTCAGCAGAGCCAAAAAGATACTGTCAGTATTTAGATTTGCAGAGGTGATGATGACTAGGTGTGGTCTGGCAGTGTGTGCCTACATGTCCTGATGCGGAGCAGTGGCTGCAGCACATGCTCAGCCTTTGTTTCGTGGCTGTGCATTACTTGGAGTGCCGTACATCACGCTGAATTACTGTGGAGAGGACTGAGTGAATAAAGTGATACTTCAACACAGTTTGACTCGGTTGATGCGTTTTATAACTTTCTTAATCCACTGTTGCCATTTTGTTTAACTTCATATAAAGGTATGTCATTTTCATTTTCAAACATCAGCACCTGCAGCAAATTGTGTAAGTTTTGAGAAATGCCAGTTTGTCACGTTTGAGCTTTGAACCCTTCCCCCTTGAATTAAGAGCGAGTCAATAGCTTTCCTTGCCATGAATATGAATTGGCCACCATGCCAAGAAAGCTGTTGACCTGGGTCATGTGATCTTGATAGGTCTCATCAAGAATTCAGTGAAATTGTTTTTCATTACGGTTTAGTTCAGTTTAAAACACTAAAGCAGATGACAGTTGACCACCAGCCAGTTTTGGCCAGTTTGGGGGGGGGGAGGGTTAATTCTTTTGCGCTGTTTATGACCACCCTTACTGCCAACAAAAAGCAATCTCATATTGTTGGTGGTCGTAAAATACAGGTAAATGTATTAGAGAAACAGACTACAGTGTGATGATAGGGTATTCACTGTATGGTCTCTCATAAGAGGCAGTTTTTAGAATGAGTGGCACTGGATTCGTAAGTCATCCGACATTCTTTTGTCAGTGTAACCTCAAAGGAGTCCCCAGATTTTTCACCAGATGCTACCAGAGGACCTTATGAACAAGTGAGACTATGAACATGAGATTCCCCAGCAACAGAATGGTTCCAACACTGATATGTCCTGCCGGCTGGAATCTTTTGTTCAATATGCAGCAGGGGTCCAAAAATGGTTGGAATTATAAGGCTGGATAAATTTATTATGAAGGCAAAGAAAGTCTTGTGCAATTAGTGTGAAAAAAAATACAAAACAAAGGGTGTTTGTCATTTTGGGAGGGAAATAAGTCTGCAAGCTACTTTGGAATGAGCCATCCCTGTATTTTTTTTTTAAACAGTGCATGTACACAGAAAAGCTAAATACTTATACATGTATGTTGATGTGAGTATTTTAAAGGATCACAAGCAGGTTTTTTGCTTACCATCTGTATCATTTCTAAGGCATCATACCACAGTGACCACTGTTTTGGTTGATGTAGGGAAATCTCTTTTACAATGGGACTGAGCTATCCAGCAAATTCACAAACGGTGCATGTTTTGAGGGACTGAAAGTAAAATTGGTCGTTTGACTTGCTTATCTGACACATTCAGATGGTACCAAGGAGGTTACACTTCACTTTATGTGTTCAGCTGGGGGTTGTCATTGGAGTATATTTGGGGGTAGCACCATGCCCTGAACAATGTCATATCAACAGAGTCACCTGAACAAGTGGCACAAAAGGATTTGTTTCTGTGGCTAAATACCTGACAACAACATGGTTCCTGATACACGAACTTATGTTAAGGAAGGCATTTTTGATTAAATGTTTGACCGATACAACATGTAGGCAGTGAAAGCCACCCCCAACTCCCACTCTGCAAAAACAGAGAGATTTCTTTTTTTTTTTTTTCACCAATGGAATTCAAATTTCCTCTGTCACGGAAAGGAAAAAATAATTGATTTCTATGTGCAATGGATATTATTGCAAGGAGAACTTTAGTTCATGCACCTGAAAGATCAGAATATAATGAAATGTCCAAATATTTCAGTAGCAGAATGTCATATTAAACCTTTAAATTCATCATTCTTCAAATGTTATTTATCGTAACTTGTACCTCTTAGTACATTTTACAATTTTGCTTTATTTCTTCCTCATCTGGTACAATTTGCCCCCCCCCCCCATATTTAACATAAATTAGTTTTGCTCAGTTACAATCCCCTGCCACCAAAGGTGGCATAGGGGGACATAGAGTTAGTGAGGATAGGGGGCGGGCTGGACAGACAGACGAACGTCTCTAATATGTTACACTTATGTAGAAATACATGACCCATATTCATAAATTTCAAACCCAACAATGACAGCAAAGAGATTCCAGAGTCGCCAAAGCATCAACATTCATCTTCCAATACCACTGTGAAGAAACAAATTTCACTCCTAAATTGAGACAAGCAGTCACCCATAAAAGGCAACAGGTGGTTTTAAACCAGCCCTCTCAACCTTTGAAATATTCTTCATTAAATACAGACAATAGTGTTTCCAAAATGTATGGGCCTATCCACTCAAAAATCCAAGTTTTATCACTTCTGCCAAAAATAAGAAGAGAATCGGTAGGCGTGTCATTTTTTTATTTTCCTGACTAGTTCGTCAGCTGAGTTTACATTTTTGTGATATTCATGAACCTGGAACATTTTTTAATTAATAAGTTAAGTGATTGAATCACTGTTATAGAGTATCAAATGCAAGGAGAAGACTTCCACAAGTCCCTCACTATACAATTGAAGT
Source organism: Hermodice carunculata (assembly GCA_964020975.1). Classification (NCBI taxonomy): domain Eukaryota; kingdom Metazoa; phylum Annelida; class Polychaeta; order Eunicida; family Amphinomidae; genus Hermodice; species Hermodice carunculata. The sequence continues at coordinate 2,337,641 of OZ026629.1, read as the reverse complement.
TCTACAGATGGATGTCTGTAGTATGATACACTTATGTAGAAAAACATGACCATTATTCATAAAATTCAAACCAAACAATGACAGCAAAGAGATTCCAGAGTTACCAAAGCATAACTTTTACAGAAGGTGGATGGAGGTGGAATCGGGGGACATAGAGTTGATGAGGATAGGGGGCCATCCGTCCATGCAAGACTTGCATGACAAGTTTGTCATCACACCTGTTGACAAAGCTAGTAATAACATTTCACTAACTTGTAAACCATACTGCATTAATACAATACTGAGTGAATTAAATTATGAGTTATCAACAGACAGGAACCTCTGATATTGTTATCAAGGACCAAGTGGATAAAAACAAAGAGTTGAAATGCATTGTTTCAAATGAGGACAAGAAATTACCAATTATATATGCAATTGTCAAAATGCATAAAAACCCTGTTAAATTCAGGTTTATCATTGCAGCAAAGAAATGTGTTTCGAAATAAGTTTCCAAACAACTCCCTAAAGTTCTCAAACTTGTCAAAAATTCACATACTAACTACTGCAAAAAAGTGAAAATGTACACGAGAGTGAATAGAATGTGGATTACAGATAGCACAAGTGATATTCTACTGGACATTGACAAAATCAACAATAAGAAAAGTGTTTTTTAAGTGTTTAAAAGTTATGTAAAGTAGTACACCTGAACTTTTTTCAGTGTCAACTGTGACAGAAGTCAAACTGCTCAAAACAGGCTGCTCTAAGTTATAATAAGGATGCCAGATCAATGCTCCTTGTAAAAGAATCTTTCACCCAAGTACCGGCATGCCTATAGTTACAGAGAATAAAATAGCCCAGGTCAGCAGCTTTCCTGGGCATGCTTTGGGCACAATGTGCCCAAATGGCACCGAGAAAAGCTGTTGACTCCGTCCAAAATGTGGCACGGAAAGAGTTGACCCTTCCTGATAAGAAAACAGACTGGGTCCTGTCCTTGTGTAGGTTTGGCACGGTGCAATAGTGTGATGCAGCAAGGAAATACCTGGATTTTGCCTTGCTGTTATGTTGCATCTTAGCTACAGTTCACCCCAAAAATGTCTGTTAAGGAGAGAATTTTAAGTGAAAAACATCAATTAGATGACAGTTTACATGTGGTTTTTTTTTTGGTGGAACAGGGAGAGGGTTAACATAGTGGATACTGAGACAAGACACAATGCAATGACCTCAAGTTGAAATGTGCCTAAGTTCAATAGATGAAGCAGAGGCTGATGTTGTATTTGTTGAGAATTTAAAAGCAGTTGTTTTATGCACCATACAAATCATGCTCTATCAGTTGGAACAGAATTCCATGTGGGTGAGTTTTTTCTCAATGCCTTGTGAAGATGTATCAGTAACCATTTGCCAAATTAAAGACCAAGACAAGAAATCAGATGCAGCTGGCTGCTATTGACACAAAAGGAAGACCTTTCAGCAAGTCATCACAGGTGCTGGAAAGCCTCTTTCTGGTTATGCTCACCCAGAAGACACACATGAATTGCAGGGGAAAAAAAGAAAATAGTTCCACATAATGGTTGGTTTCCCCATTTCAGCTGTAGAATGAAATATCAAACAACTGTTTGATAGCCACAAGTGAAAATATTATGACAATTGTCTTGTGGAGAAAGAAGCAGCAGTCAGGCAAAGAAGATGACATCCATACTTAATGAGAGAGTAAAAGCTCATTTGTACAGTGAACAAATATCATATGCATCAGGGACTTCAGTGCATCGAGATTAATGATCACAGAATTAGAAGAAAATACATGTCTTCCACATGAATGCACTTGACATCAAGTAATAAAATTCCACAATGATATATGGAAGAACAAGTTTGAACAGAGCACTGTGGATGAAGGCTCTCATCATTGATACAGAAGCACAGCCCAAAAATTGTTGTCAAGTCATGAGAATATCAAATGCATTGTAGTTTCGTTTCAAAGCTGGATCAAATGCATTGTAGTTTTCTTTCAAAGCTGGTTTTCTTATACTGTGGTCACAGGATACAATTTGTAGATGCAGCAAACTGAGACAGTTCTTTCTTGGCCGTCTAGCTTATCTATGCATACAATCACGTTAATTAAATTTTGGGCAATACTACAGCTGTCTGTGTGTGTTTTTGGTACAGTATGCTACCATGTTTGCTGTGCATAGCCGCTGTGTGACCAGGGCAGTACAAGATTCCATTGCGCTCTTTGGATACAGCTTGAGAACCAACCGACACAGTCCTCTTTCTGGTCCTTTGGCAGTAGATGCCACGGCTTTGATCTCTACACGGTGGGTGGCAACTCGTGCCAAACCACTCATCTCTGCACTTTAGAACTACGTTTTCCCCGCTTTCTGCAAAGTTGTTTGCGCTCCATGGAATATACCACAGGTTAACTTCCTGTCTGCCCTTTGGGCACAAGGCACCCTAACTTTCCTCGTTGGGCCTTGGACGTTAGGTGGTAGAGGATTCCTCTAAAAAATAATGAAAAGTGTTTGTAAGAACTGGCACCGCATAAGAAATTCTGATTCACATGAAATTTTATACGATGCTTACAAATGTAATGTTGAATTGCTGGCATCGAATAACTCGACCTGGTTGAACAATATCAAAACTACAATGTCGCTAATTAGCTGTAATGATATTTGGAACAATGACAGTGATGAATACGGGGAATTTTCACACAATTTATTAGAGAAATTATTAAAAGAGAAATTTATAATTCAATGGCAGCATGACTTCCTTAAACAAGCCTATCCAGATAAAAAGTTGAAATTTAAATCAGATTTCAAAATAGAAAAGTACCTAATTGTATTAAAGAATTTGAACGAAAGGAAAAACATGACCAGATTACGAATAAGCGCACATAATTTGAACATTGAAAAGGGTAGACATAGAAGGCCAGTTAAGGTTCCCATTGATGAGAGAATTTGTGATTCGTGTTTGGAAGTCGAAGATGAAATTCATTACGTTGTAAATTGCCAAAAGTTTAGAGAAGCCAGAAATAGATTATTTGATACTCTGAGTAAATTTATCGTAGATTTTGACCATTTATCGTCCGAAAACAAATTCATGAAACTTACGAAATGTGACGAAATTTAAATTATATGGCAATTTACAAAATTTATATCGGAAACAGTGAAAATCAGGGGTACACTATAGTACTCTGAAGTAATTTAAAACCTACGATACTTTGAGCTGTTTTTTTTTTGGGGGGGGGGGGAGCTGCCCCTAAGGCATACGTATCAGGGATTGTTGTAATGTACTGTTGTGATATAGTGTATTGTATAGTGTATTGAGTTACAGATTACCATTTATTGTATTTATGGTGCAGTAATAGTCATTCATTCAATCATTCATTCATTCATTCATTCATTCATTCATTCATTCATTCATTCATTCATTCATTCACCCTCTTGACGCTTCACACGCAGTGCCACACATGTCCAGGTTGTGGAGGCTCGGTGCGACAGTTTCGTATCTGTGCCCATGACTTCCCTCTGGCTTTGGTCCCGGTGCCATGACTTCAGTTTCCTGCTAAACTTTGGCACAGGATGCCACAGCTGTCATATATATTCACTATTGGCACTATGTGCCAGAACTTGCCTCTCAACACTATTAGCACCATAGCTGTCCCGTGTGCTTTTGGCACAACTTTTGTGCATGTTATTGGCACCAGGTGGCACAACTGTCCTCCAGTCACATATTTTGGCACTGGGTTACACATCTGTCATTTCTTTATCCTATTGACGTTAGGTTCCACAGCTGTCCGGTATGTAATTCACTATACTCACTATTTTCCCCATACTATTGGCACTATTTGCCGCATCTTCCCATGTGCTATTGACACCAAGTGCCACATCTTCCCATGTGCTATTGACACTTGGAGCCACATCTTCCCCTGTGCTATTGACACGAAGTGCCGCATCTTCCCATGTGCTATTAGCACTTGGTGCCACATCTTCCCCTGTGCTTTTTTTTTCGATACTGGGCTTTCCATGGCACGCGTTGACCGCAGTGTGCCCCCGGGAGTGCGCCCAAACGTACCGAGCAAACTTGTCGACTTTGATCATTCTTGCGATGTCATCGAAATGTAGGCAGGTACTGGTACTTGAATGGAGGGGGTACCAAGTACATGAACAATAATATTGTTAGCACATCTAGTTGTGTCGAAATTGGCATTAAAAGATTTAAACACAGGCCAGGGGATTTGGTAGAGGCGCACTTGCCAGTGTAGATTTTATCCAATATACATTTATCCCACCACTGCACAGAACTGAGTTACCTACTTTTATTCCACGGCAAATTTATTCATAGAAGACCTCGCAGGTAGTAGATTTTGCATCGTCTGGCAAATTATGCAAAAGGCTGGACCCGGAATTGCCAGGCACTGATGCAAAATTAAAAACTCGGATTTGAATAAAAATGTGTCCATGCAGAATGTGAAAAGTCGTATTTGGAACCATTTATTGTCACAGGGAAACACCGAATGGAAAGAGTTAAAGGTCCGATTAAAATACCTCACAGGTAATTTTAAAAGTTTTTGGAAGTGGCAATCAACCTTCTCTCTCCCGGTGGAAAGAGTCCAATGTTTCAGTAAAATATCACTCAAAAAGATCCAATTGGTATCAAAATATAGGAATATTGGGGACACATTCAACGCAGGCACAGTAAGCACAAAGTCTTTGCGACAAGTTCGAGGAGAAGAGTGTCAAATGTAGCGAATTTAGTCCTCATTCTTTCCGGCAAAACGTATCCACGCACCAAAGGTGGTATCTCCGTCGCGTTCGATGGTATAATTGGCTTGCACAAATATCTTAATTCCCGTATCATTGTCCTGTTATTGGAGATCTGATTTCTGGCGCACGCTTAGACCGGCAACAGGAGAATGTCAATGAACAAACCAAGCTCGAGTCTCAGCAAAATATTGACTAAATAAGAAACTCAAGCCTTTATCCTTTTGCCCAACAGGTGCCAATCCATGGGCAATTATACTCTAATTTCTACAACAAAGACAAGATTTACCCGTCTATAGACACCACTATTGGGCATCGCCGGTGTTCATCGTGGAAGAAAAGGGGCGATGAAATACTAAAAAAAAAAAAACGACGCAAAAAGGATGTAAGTGGTACACTGACAAAGAGGTTCATTTCATTGAGGTATTCTCCCAAGGAAAATAGCACAAAATGACACATTGCCTTGAATCCACTTCATTGTGGAGGCAGTATTTGGTCATTAGTAAACAGGTTTGTGGGACACATAAAACCAATGAGGGTAGATTAAGCTTTGATGATACAACTTGGTGAGAAAAAGGACAATGGACAAGAAACCAAATTTGAACAGCTTAACCTTAGCAAAGTGTTCGCTTTTGGTTGTGATTATACAAGAACGTATGTGTTTCGTATGCATTTACTTGCATCATGTTCTGGCATGCATAAATGATATGGGAGCGTGTCTGTACCTCAACGATACCCAGATTTTAGTTCATCTTAATACACCAGAAATACCTTATTCAAAAAAAAAAGAAAAAAAAAAAAAAACCTTAAAAAAGAAGAAGAAAGAAATAGAAAAAGAAGCTAAAGATAAAGTTTACCATAGGAAAAATAAACTTCCGGAGATTTTTTTTCCGTATTCTAGTTACACGCAATGGCGATGCTGTAATTAGGACAGGTGAAACGCTATCCAGCTTCCGGGATTTCACCATGGCCTGTTGGCCATGTATTTTCCGAGGTGGAGGCCATATGTCTGCCAGGCGTTAATGGATACATGGAGGTAGCCCCTTTTTACCTCCATGATGGATACGAGCCAGGGTGTGTAAGGTAACAACAAGGTCCAACAATTTACGTCGAATATCATGCCCCGAGGGGACATCCAATAGACTTGCTGCGTGACAGGCAGGAAAGCCGCCACCTCGGCGCATGGAACACGGCGATCTTTGAAGTATCCAACTCCTTGCCTCCTGAGCTCGTGTATTTACCAAGAGATGGCTTAAAGTGATATAGTTTCCGAGAAATTTTATTCTGTCTTGTTCTATGAATTGTAATAATAGAAAACTAAGTGTCTTCAGTAATGGAAACATTTCCAAGTCAATGTATATTATGGCTGTGCATGCTAAAAGTCATGTTTTCCGTCAGGTGACCTTTCATGTGGGCAACAAAATCTATGTGGGCTAATATTTGTGTTCTCTTTGCAAGTCGGACCAGAAGCGAAAAGGAATATGTCTCTTTTATGTATACCCACAAAGGGTGAAGAATTTAGAGTCTTTGCCATGCTTCTAAACGTGTATCTAAATATTTCTATTCTGGTAAGGTACCGTCTACTATTTCAGAAGTAACAGGTAAAAACGTGATCCTGTTTCACGGCTACTCAATACTCGGCCTTTGGTTGCACGCTTCTCTGAGCCCACAAGCACTGGAGGTAATTCTTGTACAGGAAGGCGCACTGGCAACAAGGGCTGAATACAATGCATTCATAATGAAAAAATGTATTTCATATCTTTTTCAATTTGGATTTTTTTTGGGGGGGGGGAGGGTGTCGGCGCATGAAAAGAAATGGACTAAATGTGAGCTTTTCTGCTAAAATATACTTTTATTTACCCATGTATACGTGTATCATCCAAAAAGAAACGTGCGGTTGGTCCACACAGCTGGGTTGTTGAAGAATGGGATGAACAACGGTATATGGGGTAGGTGTTGCAATTCACAGAGATACTTTTTTTCATATAAATTGTTTATATTAAATATGTTGTCAGTTTGATGTTGCTTTGCATTTGTTTCGTTAATTTTTAGCTCAGCTGATATACCAGCTGAGCTTTTAGGGGGTAATACGCCATCCGTCGTCCATCCCTCTGTCCGTCCATAATTCACATTTTCGACTTCTCCAAAACCGTCAGACAGATTTACTTTGAACTTGATGGCCATGTGTGGGCCTCTATGACGTTTTTTCAAATGGTCACTCTCCAGTGATTCTTGGATTTTTTATAATTTGTACCCATCGGCCCATAAGGCCGGTGGAATATTGTAGTCACCGACGCGTCCGTCCGTTCGTCCTTGGTGTGGTCATTGGACAAGTTTTACACATTAGCAGAAACACATTACATATAAGTGAATTTGTAAGGAGAAAAAGAATATTGATGAAAAAACTATGCCACAAAACCTATGACACCAAAAAGCTATATAAAACTCTGTTAAAGTGTTTCCATAGATACCCAATATTTATAAAATACAAAACCAATGTAGGTATTTTTCACACAACCAGCACATCTTTGTAGTCATGTTGTTCTTTTATTTGATTTGAAGCCAACACAAATAATCCATTCATTGTACAAATATCCCATTATAGGATCATTGCTGTTTTAATCAAAGCGCTTTTCTGAGATGCCACAAGACTATGATGCAGACTGCTGAGCACGCAAAATACACCCAAAGTTGCTGAGCAAGGCCAGTGCTCTTATTGTGTAAGTTGGAGGTGGGTGGGTGTCGGAAATTGTCATTCCTATATTTGTCAAAAATGCATAAAAGGCAAAGGATATTTTTGTACTTAAGTGTAATCCGTTACACCCATGGCTTAGATGGGTCAAAGGAACCTATCATGAGTGGTGCCATCTGCCGTTTCTAGTATCTGGTGAGATATGTAGTATTACACTTTTAGGCTTAGCCCAGTGGCACGTGACTATGGTTCAAGATCAACGCTATGTATTTTTTTTGGGGGGGGGGGGGGGCTTATTTGAGTTGCCCGGTCACCCTGATTAAAAAAAGTACATAATTGGTATTCAATTCGACAATTTTTAACCTTTAAATACAGATTCCAACCATCAAATTCTTTATTCTTTAGCCCTGTTTGTCAGATCCCAGAAATCTTTATTTCGGATTTAGGGAAATGTTTGGCATATGTGTAGTTTTATTTTCAATGAACCACGCAGTTACTTACGGTCTCGTGCAGCATAAACTCACTCACAAATAAACGCTTGACGAAAAATCTTTCAGGGGAGCAAGGCATGGGGTACAATTAAAAACTGGAAAGGAAGATTTGCTTTAAAGCAAATCAGAGTGCCTTCAAAACTTGCATAAAATCCTAAAATACTGACTGTGTTTATAGGCTATATGTGCAACAAGACATTAGAGAGCATGAAAATCCTATGAGCAGTCTTGATTGGTGAATCTGGCACACAACCCTACTTAAAGAATTAATTGTGCATGGAAATCAAAGTTGGACTGGCAACTTCACTTTTACTGATTTTGAAGATATGTTGAACAATAAACTGAAAAGCACAAGTGAGGTAGTTCTATGCGTGGCAGCTAGTACTGCATAGGCTCACCTGGGGCTCCTCGTCATTTTGAAGAGTCCCGCCATTTTGTTTTTATTTTAAAGCATTGGATCACATGCTGGTCCTTGCGTCCTCGCTTTCATGGAAATAATTCATTTTCTGGGCAAAATTGAGTCTTTCTACAATATACATGTATTTTCTCCTCCAGGCGTGTTGCAGTTGAGACAGTACAACATTTTGCCAAGATGTTCACATAACTAGACCTACAGGTTGTATTTTTTTTGGTCAGCTGTAGGAACTGAGGAACGTTCACACTATAGCGCCCCTCACTCCCCACCCCCGCCAAAAAGTATGTTTTCAAAACTTTATGATCATGCCTTACACAGACCCATGGATGTTTATTTTATACCGCGCGAGACATTAATTAACTCCGTTAAACATTTGGAAAATCACATCATTGAGCTCAATCTAGTTGCAGTCCAGCTGCAGATGGACACTGCTTTACACATGTACTGGAGCATTGCATGCTACAGTTGAATGTGACTTGACTACCCCCTGTTTGTTGATAGGCTGGCTGTTTCATTTCAAACAGTTTTCACTACAGTTGGGGACTCCTTATACGCAATGGTTCTTCCTGTTTAATATTACTTTTTTCATTTAGGAATATTTTCAACAAGTCATTTCTGATCATGTATGCCATACTGTATGTTCTCTTGACCGGGACCTGAGACTAGGAATAAATGTTGCAAAATCTGGAACACACACAGAAAGGCTTGCTTCCAAAATGACCTAGCTTGCAAGTATATGTGAAGAACGGTCTTCATCGATCATTGTGGCCTACGAAGGACACGTTCTGTCTCGACTTGGGCGCAAGTGATAATTTGCTTACGAGCACTCTTTCATGCACATGTTAAATCATTTTGAAGCAAAAATGAATTATTTAAAAGTTTTTTAATCCAGGAAATGTGGTCTGTATGTACAGAGGGATAATTAATACAAGTTCAACAAGTCTTTCTTGCCTTGAATCAATTTGCTTGCTTTCCCTGACAGATCATGAAACTTGAACTTCCTGACAGTCCAAGGTAAGGTGTTAAAGTTCATCACACATGCAGTGTTCCCACCAATTTTCAAAGTTGTCGCTTTTTATGTGCCCCAGAGATGTCGTAAAGCAGAAATAGAGAAGGGGAAAAATCCATTGAAAACAAAAAGTTTGTGTTTGCACACAGGCATAACGGTAGTGAAGCTGGCATCATGTACTTGGATGCAGCACAAGTATTTCCCGTTGGTAGCAAACGTTCAAAATACATGACCGTGATACCCGCTGATGGTTTAAGTAATTGTTCAGACGCTGGAGGTTCATATCTCTTTTGAGTGCGGTCGCTTTCAGCGTCAATATATGCGACGTATTTTAACATTGACGATGTACTGGGAAGATGTCAAAGTGGGATAAACCAGAATTCAAAGTCGTGTAACAAAATGAAGTAAAGTGATCACAACATGTGGTATAAACACGGATCACCAGAAAACCAATCTTTTCTCAGTTTTTTTTTTTTTTGGGGGGGGGTCCAGTTTTTGTTCTGGAATAAAAATGTCCGTATTATCGTATCTCGCACACATAATTGAAGGCTGTCATGATTTCTGATACAGAAGCAAACACTCCGCCGCCTCGCTCAAAGTTCCCGACACCAAATTAGCTATCATGGTAAAGCGACCATGCAGAATGAGCCGTGAGAACAGACCAAGAGATTAAAACGCTCAGTGCTGGCGTTGCATGGATATGTCAGTAACGTGATTGGAGAACTCGAATTGTTGGTATATAAATATATATATATATATATATATATATATATATATATATATGTATATATATATATATGTATATATATATATGTATATATATATATATATAATAGTGTTAAGTATAAAGGCATATTAGTATACCATGTCTTGTTCGTGTAAACCTACCTTTGAAAATTAGTTTCACAAGGTACGTGATTAAAATGGTCCACTTGGCCGCCTGAAGAAGTCAGGTGTAGCCATATCGGACATATGTCACAGGTACAAATTAGCTCCAGATTTACCAAACTTTTTGGCTGAGTTTCTTTCACGCCTATCCACCTAGAATGTAGTAGGCTTAGGATTCACCGAGTCGTTAAACCAATTTGGAATGTCTCTTAAGCTGATACTCCTGGATTTTCTCAAACATAGGCCTATAATGTGTTTTCAGATGGTGGAAGGGAAAGTTGAAGTAGATTGGATTTATTTTCTAAATAATCTTAACATAAACCAAGACCGTCAAGAGAGGTTTGACGTTAATATAATTTGAAACAATTGTGGAGTTACTGTTGGCAACAAACGAAGAAAAAGAATAGGCCCATCTGTGCATGAGAAGCCGGTCATATATACTGCCTTGTTTGGGGGTGGGGTGGGACAGTGAAGGGCTGATGCGTTATTATTTAAACTGGCGTTGACAAATAAATATTGATAATCAGAAAGTTTGTGAACACGGTCGTAACGTAAAACATTAGCTAAGATGTTCTCTAAATATCTGGAACTAGACTCATTTGCCTGATGAGATAAAACCTTATAATAGGTGAAATGCACATTAAAACAACGCTGATATAACAGAACTTCTTTTAGTTTTTCCTCAGCACTGCACTTGTATAACAATTCGGGGTTCAAAGCAAAGCTGTTGACCAATCAATTTGTATTTTGTGTTTTTTTTTTTTTT
>OZ026629.1:2215430-2326447 GCA_964020975.1 Hermodice carunculata | reverse complement strand
ATTATGCAAATTAGGGGCAATTAAAATTTCATTCAAGCCAGTCCATTCACTGTCCAAACCTATTGCAAGTTGGGTGGTTTCCGGAACAATAGGGTCCGAGAAAAACTCCGGACAAATCTGGTTGGAAAGAAAGCAAGAAAGAAAGAAAGAAAGAAAGAAAGAAAGAAAATGTCCAAAGTGTTCTACGTGTTCGCCTTTTTCAGGAAGTGTGTGTGTGTGTGTGTGTGTGTGTGTGTGTGTGTGTGTAAATTCGCTGAACAGAGGTTCTGTTAGCTTTTACTTGATCGTTTAATACCTGCACTGTGTAACTTTGCTCAGCATAAATATTCAGAGGTTGAAAGTATACTAAAAGGAAAGATTTGTGTTTCTTTTTAAGTTTTCATCAAGAAAGTTCAGTAGCGTTCCACACATTCTGCCCATGAACGGTCATTACTGCAACAGAAAAAAAAAATCTGTGGAAAAGTACTTGCTTGTTTGGTTTACAAATTCGTACTCCTAGGGTTAAAGTGTTCCTGCAAGCAAAGAAAGTTTGCAGTTGCGCATCAAGTTACAAAACCCACTCAGGAGAAAACATTACAACAAAAGATTGACACAATTTATCTGCCGGAAAAAATCTTTTTTGACCTAACGGACATGACAAATAATCCTGTTTCTTGGTTTATGATGTGGTTGACACATCCTTACCACTATAGCCCGCAGTGTATCCTTCCGAGCAAGAAACGAGCGCCTCCTCCCTTTGTAGTTGGACAGCTGTCGTGGGCAGCAGCTCAAGCGGGCCATTCGGGACAAATTAAGCCATGATCTCACGCTTGACTTGGACTGGCCTCACGTGGGCTGCTGACAGCCACTCAAGAAGCGAGTAATGTGCATGTGGATTCAATTGTTGTTTGGCTTTGGCCATTTTCGCTAATTAAAAGCTACGGTCACAGCTCCAGGCTCTGTTTTATACTCAGTGGTGTATCCCGTCTTGTTGGGAGGGTGACTAGCAGGGTTTGTGAGCTGAATAGACAGTGACAAATGGGGAGAAATTAGTGCATATCAGGACTTTTGTACCTTGGGGGGCGAGCTGTCAGCTTTCATTCTGCAGATTGATAGCTCAGCAAATGGACTCCGAGTGCTTAAGGAAAGAGCAAATCTTTTTCGAAGTACCGCTAGACACTTCACTCCCCTGTCGTACTTAATTAGCGTTTTCATGAGGCGATAAAGAGATGGTCGAATGTGATTTGTCGCGGCACGCTCCGTGATAACACCCAAGATACGGGAAGCTCACATTATTCACGAGAGACTAGAACGGTCTTCGTTTCATCTTTTGCCAGCACATTGCAGTGATTGCAGCACCTGTTGGAATTGACAAGTTAGCACGTGTCACCGTCCCGTCAGGGAATCCTGATTCTTTTGAGGTTGCAAAGATTTACAGATCAGGAATCCGTCCTTCTGTTGTCTTTGCCATTGACCGGTGCTTTTGTCGGTATAATCAGGGCGTCCATCGTTTGGGATTTGAGCCTGAATTACAATGAATGAAGAAAACGCCCGAAGAGTACCAGGGATATGTTTGGTGTCCACAACCAAGACCGCATACATGGGATGTTTGTAAAACGTTTGATATGTGGTTTCGTCAGACATTATGGCCTGGCGTAACGAAATAGATAACTGACTAAATGATAGGTTGCGCTTCTTGCGCAGATAATATTGTCTTCTAAGAAAGCTTCCTGTTTGGCCTCCTCCAACGTGCAGCGAAATAACAGACAGAGAGAAAGAGGGGGAAAAAAGCATTAGCCCACAGTGTTCCGGTTGCAAGTCGAAAACTGATACCTTACTTGACATTGAGAACAAAAATGCCTGTGCAAGACACCTATAGGTTTACATGTCAAAATTGACTCGATGAGAAGTTGCGGAACTCCTTGTAACCAGTCAAAGACCTTCTAGCATTACGAACAAAATTTACATCCTGTGTGATGTCTTGATGTCATTCAAATGCAATACACAACAACTGAACAGCCGAATAGCGATCCAGAAAAGGTATTCATAGCCAGTCCTATCAGATACATTTATGAAGGTTGGACAGTAAAAGTAACCTCGCTACTGGCTGAAACAATAGCGAGGAGAGAAAAGTATTAGTTACTTACCACAGTTGTCCACAAGCAAACAGTGATAGTTACGGGAATTTCTTTGGTAAGCGATAGATATTCTGCAGGATATAGGTTTAAGTGTATGGGATGCTGCCTGGCCAACCACAATCCAGTTCCTGCCAATACTATTATCTCTGACCCCTGCTTCTTAGAGAGACGAGACAATGCACTGTGTCTCCCCTGTTACCCACCAGTAAAGGACTTTGTGTGTTGTATATTTGGTTTCAATTTGCTGTGATAGACATTAGCGTTACCTTTTCAGATGACATGCTTATTAAAGAATGAAAGTGATGAAATACGATACGGTACATCCATACACACAGGTAAATCTGGTTCATAGATTTCTGTTCTATTGCGCGTCCATACCCTGTTTTTGGGGGGGATAGGAAAATGACAGTGTTATGGCTGTGGCTTGACAAGAAGTTCACTTTGTCGCTTGATAGCCTGCGAGTTAACTTGCAAGAGGTTTCTGATAAAAGGCTGGGGGGGGGTTGTTTTTTTTTTTTTTTTTTTTTTTTTTTTTTTTTTTGTTTTGTTTTGTTTTTTTGGTTTTTGGTTTTTGTTTTTTGTTTTGTTTTGTTTTTTTTTTTTTGGTTTTTTGTTTTTTGTTTTTTTTTTTTTTGGTTTTTGGTTTTTTTTTGTTTTGTTTTTTTTTTTTTGGTTTTTGTTTTTGTTTTGTTTTTGTTTTTTTTGTTTTTGTTTGTTTTTGTTTGTTTTTTGTTTTTTTTGGTTTTTGTTTTTTTTTTTGCAATAAGAAATACAAATACCAGAAGTGCTATGTCATGTAACCATCTGCATCCAGTTTTTCATTTAGGATTTTAGGCCTAACAGTAGAAACGACTACAATTTCACGTCTTAACTTGAGTGACGGCCAAATATGAATTCTGGAGGAATGTCTCATTAAGTATGCGTATTTTCTGAATATATCATGTGTTGAGTGCGACGTGCAATATGTAATACTGCATTATAAAAAATGATTGGGACTGGTCAACAAATCTTCTATCCCGAGATTATGGGAGATGATTATGCATTTGCAAATACTTAGTACCAAGAATACTGAATACAAAATTCAGCCAATACTTTCACTGCCACCAGAGGACAGGGCCAGCGCGATTACTGTGTTGCCTGTATTTATAAGGTTGATCTGCTGTTCAATGGGAAGTTCCTGACATAAAGCATGAGGATTTCACTTTGTAATTGCACAATGACCACCGGGGACTGAGTCACTTCACATCGAGGCGTTATTTGTTGGATACTGTGTGTCGTTTCCTGGCACTGGGAGTCCAGCCCAGACTAATCGTACATTTGTGTGGTCATCTCCTTGTTACATATTTTAGGCATGGAAATGACAATTTAAGTCACGAGGATAATATTAAAATATTTGATGCTGTGCATAATTTTATCGCTTTATCTGGGAGATTTGATTTCTAAGCTTTTTACGGGTGCCGTAAGCAGGTATGTGAGACTGTCATGTACATACCATGTGCACTTTGCTCGTCTGAAGAGCCTCTAGATTAGACTGTACTACCTATGTAATTCAGTCTAAATAAATATGTTTAAATTAAGACATAATTTCGTTCTGTCGTGTTAGCATCGTTATGCAAGAGCATAAAACGTTCTGCGCTAGGCAAGGACCAAGGTGTGACGAAGCCTTCGACCATGCAGCCATTTTTGTGCGAATCCACACAGCTTCACCGGGTTGATTCCGTGGTTACACTTGGCGTCATGCTCCCAATTTCAAACAAATGCATGTTCCTTCCTGTTTGTTGCTTACATGCTCCAACTGAAGCATCGATGAAACTGGGATGTATTATGAATGCATGGCTTTAATACTACTTTACCACAATGTCAGCGTACAAACATCTGTAGCTACGGACGGAACAGAATTTATACTTCCTGTGGAATAGTCAAATATATTTGTTTAAAAAGAGGCTTTTCAAATGCTCCGTTATAATGTTTGCCTTGAGCACATTGGTCATGATCAAAATCAATTCAGAAACTTATACAGAATGAAATGTAATCTCCCCCCTATATATATATATATATATATATATATATATATATATATATATATATATATATATATATATATATATACATACATATACATATATATATACATACGTATATTGTAAATCAGGAGAGCTACCTGTGTCTAGTTTGCAGACAGGCATATTCTGTGCCATTCCTATTCCAAAGAGACAAAGATTCTAGCTGAAAAATAAAAACTAGTGCATGTCCTAGGCCTACATAGAAAGGTCATCTTGTAACAAGCGTAATGTTCGGTATTATATCTGCTGTGATGTTTGACCCACCAAAGTTAACTTAACTGGGGTCCATTCATATATACACAGGCGATATAACGGGAAGAGCAAACAAAACCCATCGTGTTTAAGTTTCCAAAGTAATTGGACATCGGAGTTAAACAAAACTGCCTGAAGCTAACAACCCAAAGATGATGATAGAAAATGTAAACCAGGTTTTCCCATTGCGAAGAGGTCTACATTGACTGGTGTGTGAAGGCAGTGGGTTCTCTTTGCCGTGCCACCCAACATGGCACGGGCATGTGCAGCCAAGTCCCATTAAATTGTTTAGGCCACAAGATGCTAAAATAAATATTATGTCGTATGTATCTGGGGTGTTTGTTGATTTTGGAGACATTTTGTCGTTTGAACGGCAATGTCTCTCAGATGTAAGATATTCCTCACCCACAAGTCCAAGGCAGAGGTCGCTTTTTGTTTGGCTGCGTGTCTGTTTTCTTTGGTTCAAATAACTCTAATTTGTGCAAGTATCCATTCCTTGCTATCGGATATTTTGATGAGCTGCAAAGGCTACGAATGGCAGGGGCAGCGCCCCTGAGGTGCGGCACCGCTTCAGTCTGGTTCAACATGCCCCACCACTGTTCCGTTTTCCAGTACGATCAATGAACTTGCACTGTTTTGCCCATCATCGTGTTTATTTTCTACTTTCCTTCAGTTACACCCCGCTTTGGTTTTCCCCGACTGGTTTTGACATTAAGAGGCGAGGCAACACTCACGCGAAGACAAGCCGCATGGTGTTCTCATTTCAGTATTATCAAAATGATTGTACAACTGACTTGAACCGCTTTGTAGTGGAAAGGCATACCGCTTTCTTAACCTGTTTTCCAGACAGCTGGATTTTCGCAGTGCTTTGATATCAAACAATTTGGCCCAAAGCCGCGAAGCTCGGAGATGCTCTTCCGTGAAAGGTTGCCTAATCGATCTAAGCGAGCTACGAATGGTTTTGAAATAAGCTATTATCATTTCGCCTTGATTTAACTCATCCTCATTCTCAAGTAGCAAGCGCCAAAGGCCTTCCATATCCGGCAAACAGATGGTTTTTACATGAGGCCACAGCATAGCGTGCACTGTTGACAAACTTAGGAGAATACATCTCAAAGTACCATGCGTCCGCAGTCAACCTTATCAAGGCGTCCAAAGTGGTTTCGTTTCGAACATGAAGTAACTGCTTTATCCTTGTGACTGAATTCGTAATTGACTACGCTGACAATTCATTGAAATAACACCATTCCGCAAAATGTTTTGTGAGCAGTTAGGCTTTAAGTGCCATCAATGATAACCTAACATGGGTGCTGTTGTTTTTGGATAATTGGGTTCGATAGTAAAGCTAAGCATCATAGGCCACTGATCGATTCACTGCTTGTGGTCTCGATGCTTTACAGCTAGTTTTGTCAACAGAATAAGATGGCTGGATTTTCTGGTCATGGTCGTCAAAGGAAGCCGTGTACGCATAGGACTTCAAACTTGGTTAAACATAAAAGGGCCTGGTTTAATAGTTTAAACATATTTATTTCAACTGGATCGCCCTGTAGTACATCGAAATGTCACTAATCGGGGGATTCTCTTGAACATGGAGTGACGCACAAAATGTAGGCCTATAGGCCTATTACAAAACACACACGACAAAACAAAAACAAAATTACCAAATTACCAAAGAAGCTGTACACATGATTCGGATATGTACCCCATATACGAAAATTATGACAGTCACCAAAAGTACAAAACAAAGCAAAATGGTTCACTGCAGGTAGATGCATACATAAGAGGTCACCTGTAAATTACAAAAATGTACACTGTTACAATATCTACAATTTAAGCCCGACATGAACCAAATCATATGAAAATTGACCAGATTATAGCTAGATGAAACTTTCAAAGGGCTGAATGTCCTTGAGGTTTGACCTCTAAAGGTTACATGTTAATTACAAAAATGTGCAGTGTTGCAATACCTACCATCTGAGTCCAGCATGATTTGAATTGGATGGAAATTTGCTGATTTATGGATGAAAATTTCGAAGGTCCCAATGACCTTTTCTTTGACCTTTGGAGGTCACATGTAAATTACAAAAAATGTGCAGTGTTACAACAGCTACAATTTAAGCCCAACATGAACCAAATCAGATGAAAATTGACCATGTTATGAAGTAGATGAAACTTTCAAAGGGCTGAATGGCCTTCACCTGTAACTTCTAGAGGTTACATGCCAATTACAAAAGTGTTGCAATACCTACCATTTGAGCCCAACATAATCAAAATTGGATAAAAAACGTAACCAAGTTTTGGGAAGATATTATTTCAAAGGTCCAAATGACCTTGACCTTTAGAGGTCATGTCAATGACAAAAATGTGCAATTTAACAATGGCTACAATTTGAGTCCAACATGATCAAAATTGGATAAAAATTGATGCAAATTTTAAAGGTCCAAATGACCTTGACCGTTGACCTTTAGAGGTCACAAGTAAATTACAAAAATGTGAAGTGTTACAATTGCTACAATTTGAGCCCAACATGGTCAAAATTTGATAGAAATTGACCGAGTTCAAAGGTTCAAATGAGATTGATCTTTGACCATTACAGGTCACGTAAATTACAAAAATATGAAGTCTTACGATATCTACAGTTTGAGCCCAACATGATCAAAATTGGATAAAAATTGACCGAGTTATTGGATGAAGAAGATTTCAAAGGTCCAAAAGACCTTGACCTTTGGCCTTTAGAGGTCACATGTAAATTACAAAAATGTGCAGTGTTACTTGCATATTAATTGAAGATGGATTGATTACCTGTACCCATAATAGTTTTGGAGCTATTGAATATTTAAATTTTCAAATATTCCTAATTTGCATAATTTTCAAAACTGTTGAACGTCTTTAAAAAAAACTCAATACTTCATGTCTGGAAGTATAATCATGCCAAGTTTGGAGTTTCCACATATAATACTTTTCAAATGAAATGTCGGCCAACTTGGCCTGTGAAGGAAGGAAGAAAGAAAGAAAGAAAGAAAATATCTGTGTTGGCATACAGACTTGGACTAAACCAAACCAACCTGAAAACTGAACCACTGATGGAGGAAGCATGCGTATTACAATGGCAGTAGCGTACAAGTCGCATCTATTGAACGCACCACAGAGTGGCGAACTTGTCCCTTCAAGAAAAGTAGATTTCCCGCTACAAATGGGACTGCAGGAGAAATAATGGACGGGCGAGAACTTGCACTTCCAGCACATGTCGATAAAAAATAAGGTTTGTAACAAGCGCAAAAGAAGGACCCTGACCCCTTACTAACAGCCTTGGTCCGCTGCTGTCTGAACGCCAAATGACACGCTGGCTGTGTGAAATGTTACGTCTGTTACATCAGGCAAGACATGAAAAAAAAAAAAAAGAAAGAATTGACACACACACACACACACATACAAAATCGTGCAATATGGATCCAGCAAGACAAAATCTAGACATGTAACGCTGGTGGCCGGTGTGGCCACTTTCAACTTAATCATCTTTAGGGTGTTTTCACGAGGTCGATGTGTTTGTCTCGTCATCAGTGCGGGTTTGGGATCAATGAGATCGAATTTTAAGGAACACTAAAATTGTACGACGATTGGTCACGCATTTCTCTGTACAAAGAGATCGCCAGTTAAATACCATAAAGCATCTTTTACTGAACAAGCATGCAGGCTTAGAAATCGAAAATGGACCATTTATATAAAGCTTGGACAGCGGCGAAGAGTTTGTGAGAAAAGGGACAAAGTAATAGTAAACAAGTAAGAAGTGAAGGAAGGAAGGAAGGAAGGAAGGAAGGAAGGAAGCATGAAAAGTTGAAATTTCTGCAACTCATGTAGGAAGCAAGCATGTTTGCTGCTCAACCAACTTTGCACCTCGTTTCCTCTAACTTGCTGGGAGTGTATTTTAATTTAATCTTCAACTTTACTTTTTGAGTGATAACCCAGGATCAGTTCGAGCTTGGATTTGGAAAGCACGATGACGATCCTCAGCGGGGCCAAGCAAGTGTGTGGGTGACCTTAACCTAATTCTCTCGGAGTGACGGAGGACCTTATATAAAGGTTTTTGAAGTAGTTTTAGTGATAACTGAACAACTATTTAAGCCAGGACTTCGACATTGCACTTAATTGGTGTGTTCCTCAGCAGAGGCCTGTCTGAAAGTTCACTTGGTTGACCAAACTGCCAAGGTCACAGAACCACGTTTGATGCGGGAATTTAATGTTTAAGAGACAACTCTGGAACAATGTGACCTGGCACTTGGATATTGCACATGCTTATGGTACTCTCCAGGGGACAGACTCAAACTACACATGCGACCTAGATTTAATCTCAAGGTCATAGAATTACTGTAGGGTGTTTATTTTTCGAATGATTGCAGACTTTGCATGTGAGGATTATATATATATATATACATATATATATATATATATATATATATATATATATATATATATATATATATATATATATATATATATATATATATATATATATATATATATATATGTAACGCACGAGCAGTTTTAAAATGCCACAGAGCCGACAGTCTGGTGATTAGCGTCAATGGCAAAAAAAAGTGTGAATCGGATTTCTGATTTAGCGATTTGGTCGAATGTCCTCTATATTCATCGGAATTGACCGTAGTGTCGAAATGACCATTACATTCGCCTAAATACATTGAAAGAAGGTAGGCCTAATTTATTCTATGTTTGAGGGTGAATTATCGTTTACTAAAGTGAAATTCAAAAGTAGTGACTCACTCTAGATCACATGACCTAAACACTGTCACAAGTTAATTGTGACGTGCCTGCATCAGTGACGTACGTGATTGACATTAAGCCAAAATCAGATGTGCGCGAGCGATGTTTGATTATACGTCACGCGTGGCGCAGAATAACTGCGACAACCTTAAGCAAACAAGGCACACGTTGCAAGTAGGCCTATGGCATATTTTTGCGATGAATACCCAATTAAATATAGAATAAACAAAATCTTACATGGCTGGAGAGTGAGTCACTATATTTCTCTCTCACACGGAATCGTTGTTGGTGTGGAAAATCACAGGTGACTTGCAATCACCTGTGATTTTCTTCACCAATAACTTCTTCACCAACAGCGATCACTGGTGAAAGAAAAATAGTAGGCGTAACTCACTCTCAGCCATGTAAGGTTCTCTATTATTGTATAATGATTATGTAACTGAGAGGTAGAATTGTTAAAGAAGTCAATTTTATTTCCAGACTGCGCTGGGTTAGTTCTTAGGCTCTCAATTTTAATGGGCACTGCATACCGAGACGGACACTTGGGTACGAGAACACCAACGTACGCAAAAGATGTCTGAAAATTTCAGATTGCCCAAAAATAGTTTTCGCCCTCTCATTATTTCCTTTGAAGCTTAAATTTTGTTGGATTACAGGCGTACTTAGGTTTATAGGATTTAAATTTGTAAATTTTAACAAGTAGTGGCAATTTTATTGACCGAAAAAGTAGTGCTAATTTTATTGACCGAAAAAGGAGTGGCAATTGTATTGACAGAAAAAGGACACACGAGACTCCTTCGTCCAAAACATGCAGTTTGAGTTATTGATATGTGACGTTGACGTAGGTGCATTTTATTTCTTTCATATTTAAACATGTGAACGCACTAAACATCTTTGATGTGAGTGGCATTTTTCGATATCTTGAGCATGGAGATGGGTCGAGGCGAACACAACCGCGAAATGACCTTCCCTGTATTGATCTGCATGCTGATCATCTAAGTCCAAGTAATTTTAGGCTAATTCAACTATGAATTGCAATTCGTAATGTCAATACAGTTTGTCTAATTTTTAATACCATCAAAGGTCTGTATAGCATCGCATGCTTCGTGCCTGGCGGGTACATAAATGGTTCCCAACTATCAAGTGCCCACACAATCACGCTTGCTCCATTTTCGGTGTCACAGAGAAATTTGTCCACTTATTACTCCATAGGGTCGAAACGCCCTTTGTAAACTCATCAGAAATGTGTGTAAGTTTCTAATTGCTACGTGACAAAACCATTTGGAAAGTAATTCATCTTCTTGAGCCCCTCTTGTGCCATTTAGCATTGCACTCGTCTTCACCAACACCATAATTCATAAATATTAATCTACTTAATTCGAGGCCGGTATTCAGTCGAGTTATTTCTGAAATATACCGCCCGTCTCTGAAGAGTCATTTGCACAAGCAAATTGCCAGCAAAGTACGAGCAATTTGCTAAATTACTCAGAGAGGAAAGAATTGTGAGCTGCAAGAAAAAGATTTACACACGACAGCTGCTCAGGTTTACAAGCTGAACGGCGATAATGAGGTCGGAGACGGCATGAGGGACTTATTGCTGTTAGCTGGAATTGGGCGACCCTCGCGGCTGTCACAGGGAATGTGCCACGCTGACCGAGACGTTATTTGCGTCACTTTTGCCTGCTGTTTGAGTGTTGTCAACAAAACTTGAAAGCGAATTTTTAGCTCTCCTGACTTGGCCGCAGAGCGCATGAAATCAGTTTGCATGCGTCGTCCGTGTGCCCGTCCGTTAGACTTTTTATATTTTCGACTTCTCAAAAACCGTGGCGTGATATGTGTTTGCTTTTGGAGATGGGTGGATGCTCTCCAGACGATCCTGTACCAAAGTTTGCAAGAGAGACGAAGATGTAATAATGTTTAGCTTATGTGATGGGGCTTCATGTATCCGTTCGTCGGCGTCTACAATTTATATTTTCGAGTTTTTCGAAACCGTTAGCCAGATCCACTTCAAACTTGGAAGTGCCTTAAGTGGGTCTCTAACAAGTTTGTTCACATGGTCATGCTTCAGTGATTTTTTTGAATTTTTCATGATTTTTTCGTTGGTTAATTTTGGCCAAAAAAAAAAAAAAATCTGCTTGTCTGAAAACGCCAGGACATTTGCTTCAAAATTGCATAAAGACACTTATGAGGTGACTTTTGGGGATTTTTTTAAACGTATTGCATGTTGCTGCTATTTTCCACTTTTCCTCAAAAAGCGTCAATCATATTGCTCTGAAATTAATGAAAATGTATCCTGCACTCCGGGTATCTGGCATTTAACATTGCAAGTATTGTTTACTGCGTATATCAATGGGGATTGCGATATTTTCGACTTCCCCCAAACCATCAGCTGGATTCACTTCAAATTTGGTGGGACAATACCTTGGATGGGTCGCTATCAAATTTGCTCAAATAGTCACGCTCCAGTAATATATATATATATATATATATATATATATATATATATATATATATATATATATATATATATATACATATATATATATATATATACATATATATATATACATATATATATATAATCTAATTTTTTTTTTGTACTTCTCCAAAACTGCTTGCCCAACTGCTTTGAGATCGCAGAGACACTTCTAGGGGACCCGTAGACCTCAATTTGTTCAACAGGTGGCGCTGTGATTCTTTTTATATTTTTACGAATTTCTATGCGCCTTCGCTTTTCGTGACACCTACCAAACTGCAAATTGGATCCTTTTGAAACTAGTGGGAATGTACCTGGACTTCATCTCCAACAAATTTTTTCTTCACCACGTTGTGGTGTTGTCCTTTTTTATTTTAGAGAAATTATCACACCATGAAAACTGTTAAGAGGATATTCACCTTTTATAGCACTGTTACTGTACAATGGGTATATCAGCAAATCTGACAAATTGGCTTAAGTCTGAATAATTTTGGATAGTATGCCCACGGTTACTCTTAAACGGTAACAGGAAAGTACCTGATGGGTTTCTTTTAATGTTTTAAATTTCGACCTTGAGTAGCAAAGGTCAACAGTGACTGACATGGTGGCTAATTTCTCTGTAATGGTTGATGGATCAAAGGGCTATGGTTACTATTAAACACTAATAGGCAAGTATCTCTGGGGTTTCTTTGGATGTGAATTTTAATCATGAGTAGAAGGTCAAGGTGACATATTGGCATATATCGTGATCTAGTGGATTCTGTCACTTTTCATCTAAAAATGAGTCGTGAACTGAATAAGGGAAAACTGATATTGCACACGGTGATGATTGTCTTAAGCAAGGGTGACCTTTTTAGTTCACACGATTACTTCATCCTGTGCACATCAAGGTCAGCTGAGCACAGCACTGCCGCAGCCCTCTTGTTTTCCCTATCAATTTTTAGTTTGTTTTATACTCCTACCACTTTTGCTCTTGTCCGTTCGTTCCTCAGTTTGTTCGTCCCGCATCCACCATGAACCTTGTGTCGTGCATATCTCCCAAAAATGTTTGATGTACAGTTATGAAATTTTACAGGATTATTAATCGGTATATGTCGATGTCCTTGGGTTTTCTTTGTTCGTGTCTTCGCATGTGTGCCTGTACAACACCCATTATATAGTGGATTATGTTTTTAGGTTATTAGTCAGTATATGACGATGTGCACCTGGCGCTTTGTGTGTCGTGTGTCTGTACAACACCCTTGATTCAGTGGGACCATTGTCTGTCCCACGTCCAACATGAAACTTCTGTCGTGCATATGTTCAAAACTATTTCCCCTACAATGATAAAAATTTATAGGATTATCAATGAGTATGTGAACAAGTGAACCTAGGGTTTTGTTGTCCATGTCTCTGTCTGTATGTGGGGCCACTGGAGTTAAAGAAGTGACCATTGTCCGCACAGCACCCAGTTCTCTGTACCATAGTTAGACAGTAAGAATACACGGTTAAAAGATGAGAACCAGCATCATTAGTCGAAATCAGGCAATGTTTACATTAGCCTTACCACAATGCACAGAGTTTTCGTCAAGGTTTGTTAAATTCTATGCAATCACATGTACCTTGTATGACATTTTACGTCTGTTCATTTCAGATATGTTTTATAGTAACATCCCTTGCTTTTTCCCCAAGTGGCCATATCAACAAAGACAGGTGGGGACATCTGTTTCATAATAAAAAAAGAATCAAAATTTGTTCTGGGGAACTACTTGGCCAGTATCTGTGATATTGCATACAGGGTCACCTGGATTCACTGATTTAACATTTTGGCCACTAGGTGGCCTTGCGATTTTTAGCTCAGCTGATTGACAAGTTTTGTGAGGGTCCATCGTCTGTCCATCCATCTGTCGTCGTCTGTCCAGAATTCACATTTTCGACTTCTCAAAAACCGTGGGCCAGATTCACTTCAAACTTGGTGGGGATGTACCTTGGGTGCATCTCTACCAATTTGTTCAAATGGTCCCGGTCCAGGTTTTTTTTTTTTGAACTTTTTTGTTCATTGTTGGAGAAAATCTTCTCCGAGACTGTGTGGCCAATTGCTTTGGAATTGCGTAGGGACACTTCTGCCCCCCCCCCCCCCACACCTTAATTTGTTCAACAGGTGGCGCTGCGATTTTTTCTATTTTTTTTTATTAAATTTCATGCGATTTTGCTATCTGTTCCAGAACTGTCGCTCAGATTAAGTGGAAACTTGGTGGATATGTTCCTTGTGGAAGGGTCAAACAAAACTGTTCATTAGGTGGCACTGCTGTGCATTCGAGATTTTCTTTAACGATTTTTTTTTCAAAAAATTCGGGTACTTATCGGTAAATGCCCCCTTCCTATTGATTACAGTGCAAGTCAATGGGCATTCTAATGTTAATTCACATTTTCGACTTCTCCTGCGAAACCATTAACCAGATTGATTTCAAACTTGGTGGCAATGTACCTTGGGTGGGTCTCTACCAAGTTTGATCAAAAGGGTTACGCTCCATTGAATTTTGGATCTTTGTATGAATTTTTTTGGGGGGTTGGGGGGTTGGACAAATCTTAAAAAATCAATGACTCCGAAACTGCTCACCCAGTTACTTTGATAACACACAGGAACACTGCTCGGGACTCCTACTTCCTTATTCGTTCACCAGGTGGCGATGCAATTTGTTTCTATATTGTTTTTATGCTTTTCAGTTCATCTGACTTGTCAGTCAGCTGAGCTTTTGTGAGGGTCCCTGGTCCATAATTCACATTTTCGACTTCTTATCCAATACCGACAGCCAGATTTACTTCAAACTTGGTGGGGATGTACCTTGGGTGGATCTCTACCAAGTTTGCTCAATTGGTCACGCTCCATTAATTCTTTTAATTTTTTTAATGATTTTTAGCTCAGCTGACTTGTCAGTCAGCTGAACTTATAGAATGGTCCTTCATCTGTCGTTTGTCCGTCTTCTGTCCGTAGTTGCCTTTTATAGGTGACTGCCTGTGTCAAGTCAGGAGTGAAATTTGTTTCTTCACATTGGTATTGGAAGATGAATGTTGATGCTTTGGTAACTCTGGAATATCTTTACTGTCATTGTTGGGTTTGATATTTTTGAATATGGGTCAGGTTTTTCGACATAAGTGTATTATACTAGAGACATCCGTCCACAATTCACATTTTTGACTTTGTCTACAAAACTGGTTGCCACAGATTCACTTCAAACTTGGTAGGAATGTACCTTGGGTGGGACTCTACAAAATTGTACAAATGGTCGTGCTCCAGTGATTTTTGGATTTTTTTATGATTTTTTCAGGGGGGGGGGGGCAAATCTTCAAAAATCTTCTCTGAAACCTGCCTACCCAACTGCTTTGATATCACATACGAACACACCTAGGGACTCCTAGTTCTGAATTTGGTCACCAGGTGGCGCTGCATTTTTTTTTAAATGATTTTTTTGTGTTTTTTTCTATTTTCGACTTCTCTGGAACCGTTTCTCAGATTAAGCTGAAACTAATGCTAATTCACATTTTTTAATTCTTCTCCAAAACTGTCATCCAGATTGACTTCAAACGTGGTGGCAATGTACCTTCTGTGGGTTTCTAGGAGGTTTGTTCAAATGGTCACGCTCCAGTGATTTTGCATTTTTAATGAATTTTTTTGTTCTTTTTTGGACAAATCTTACAAAATCTTCTTCTCCAGATCCATTACTCAGATTAAGTTGAAACTTTCTGGATATGTTTCTTGTGAAAGGGTTAAACAAAGATGCTCACTAGGTAGCACTGCTGTGGATTCCTGATTTTTTTCAATTCGGGTTTTTATCTGTAAATGCACCTTTTCTGTTGCTTAGTATGCAAGTCAATAGGTATTCTAATGGTAAATCACATTTTGGACTTCTCTGAAGAAACTGTCTGTCAGATTCATTCTGTTGTCTGTCGTTTGTCCGTTCACAACTCACATTTTTGACTTCTCAAAAACCTTCATCCAGATTCACTTCAAACTTGGTGGCAATGTACCTTGGGTGGGTCTCTACCAAGTTTGTTCAAATGATCACGCGCCAGGGTTTTTTTTTTAATTTGTTATGATTTTTTTCGAAAATCCTGAAAAACTTTGTAATGGGAAAGTTTAACATGGGAATTTCTTGTAATGGTTACAACTAAAATAATTTTGGCCAGGTGTGTGCCACACTTGGTAGAGATGTACCTTTTATAAGTATCTACCTATTTGTGCAATTGGTCATGCTCCAGTGATGTTTGGACCTTGACCTCATTCCCAAGGTCACAGGACAACTGACACCAAATTTACTCTTCACTTGATAACTTGAGATCTGTTTTGAGTTAGGACCTTGATGTTGCACATGTTAATGTTACTCTATGAAGGTCATGCTTAGACAGTATGTGAGTGACATTGACTCTGTTTCTGGGGTCACAGTGCAACATACATGAATTTTACTCTACACTATAACTTGAGAACTACTTGAACTGAGACCTTGATGTTGCACATATTAGTGTTCTTCTATAAAGGTCAGACCTACTCAAAACATGGGTGACCTTGCTCCTATCCCAAGTTCACAGAGCCACAAGTGTGTTGAATGTCTAGGTCACTGAGCATGGGCTGTTCACATTGCCTTTTTTATGCCCCCCTTCGAAGAAGGTGGGGCATATAGCGTTGCACGTGTCGGTCGGTCGGTCGGTAGACTGTGGTTTCTGCACAATAACTCAAATAGTACAGAAAAACCTGATCCATATTCATTAATTCCAAACCCAACAATGACAGCAAAGAGATTCCAGACTTGCCAAAGCATCAATATTTCTTTTCCAAAACCAATGTGAAGAAACAAATTTCTCTCCTGACTTGAGACAGGAGTTTTTGAGCTAGGACTTTGATACTGTATAGGTTTATCATTCCAGTCAAAAGCTAGGCAAAGTTCGAAGATGGGTGACCTTGACCTAATTTCCAAGGTCAAAGTGGTACCTGAATTAACTTTGGTTTCCGCAAAATAACTGAAGAGGTTTTTAAGCTAGGACTTTTATATTGCACAGGATTATAGTCCATATTTGGGGCTAGGCGAAGTTTTGGATTTCTGCTTTTTAACGATTTTTCAATTCGGGTACTTATCGGTAAATGCACCTTTGCTTTTGATTACTATGTAAGTCAATGGACATTGGAATGCTAATTCACATTTTCGACTTCTTTCCCGAAACCGTTTTCCAGATTGACTTCAAACTTGGTGACAATGTTCCTTGGGTGGGTCTCTACCAGGTTTGTTCAAATGGTCACGCTCCATAGATTTTTGGAGTTTTAATGACTTTTTGTTGTTGCTATTGTTTTTGTTGTTGTTGTTGTTTTTTGAGGCGAATCTTAAAAAATCTTCTGCAAAAACGCTCAGCCAATTGCTTTGATGTTACATAGGAACTTTCCCAGGGATTCCTAGTTCTTAATTTGTTCACCAGGTGTTGCTGCATTTTTTTCTGAATAATTGTGTGTTTTCGCTATTTTTCAGTTCTCCAGAACTGTCTCTCAGATTAAGTTGAAACTTGGTGGGTATGTTCCCTGTGAACAAGTCAAGCAAAGGGGGTAACAACGATGGCACTGCTGTGGATTCCTGATTTTTGACGTTTTTTTCTAATTTCTATTTATTATTATTATTTTTTTTAAATTCGGGTAATTATCAGTAAATCCACCTTTTTCTATTATATATATTGATTACTATGTAAGTCATTGGGCATTCTAATGTTAATTCACATTTTTGGACTTTTCTGACGAAAATGTCAGTCAGATTGACTTCAAACTTGGTGGCAATGTACCTCGTGTGGGTCTTTACCAAGTTGTTCAAATGGTCATGCTCCAGTGATTTTGGCACTTTTATATATATATGTTTTGTTTTGTTTTGTTTTGTTTTTTTTAAACATTTTTAAAAAGTTTTAATAGGAAAGTTTAACATGGTAATTTCTTGTAATGGGAAAGTGTGATGAATCATTAGGTCAGCTGAGAATGGGCTGTTCACACAGCCCTCTTTTTTCTATTTTAAAGGATTTTTAGGTGTCCAGCCTATTCTCGACTCTTTCGGAACGGCTGGACAGAGTTATGTGAAATTTGGCTAAAATATCGCCTGACTAAATGTGATAAAAGTTTGCGAAAATGACAAGGATATGTTATTTTTTGACGAAACTAGGAGATGTAAAACTTTGGGACCATGTGTTACTGACTCCAATCACTTAACTTGCATAGAACAATACAGTGCATGCAACGCAATATTGTCAAAATTATTGTATAGAATGCTTCGAATTTTACACAAATGTTGCTCAGGTAGAACAATCTGGGCAAAGGAGAAGATGAGGCCACAATTTTTTTTATTTGTTATGAATTTTTAGATTTATTCTAATCCCCGAATATTTCTTCTCTCAAGAATACCGGACGTATCACTTTGATATTGCATCCAGGGGCACATGGGGTCACAAAGTTCAGATTTGGGGTACTACGTGGTGCTGTGATTCCCTTTTTCGTGTGAGTTTTTGTGGCAATGTAGCGCGTCGTTTGTTGCAATGTCGTGAAAACTACTGTGGAGTAATGTGCTTTTGCACATATATAGTCCCCAGATGGACCTACATAAAATCTGTGAAGGAGATGATGATGCTATGATTATATATATATATATATATATATATATATGCTGATAGGGGATGAATATATATATATATATACATATATATATATATATATATATATATATATATATATATATATATATATATATATATATATATATATATATATATATTGTAATTTCTTAATAAAATCTATCTGGGTAACAGTGGATCCATGGCTACTACTGGATATTTTGTAGGAAAGTATCAATGGGGTTTCTCTTGCGTTTGTTAATTTTGACCTTGAGTGACACTTACAGGCCAAATTGTCATATTGGCTTGCTAATATAACAGTATTGGCAAGCACTGATACAGTAGTACTCGGATATAACAGTACAATCTTCAGTTGCAAAAACAGCATATTCCAGTCAGCAGAGCTCAAGATCATGATGTTCCTTTTGTTGTCCCCCGCCACCGGAGGTGGCATAGGGATACATATGGTTGGTAAGGATAGGGGGCCGTCCGTCCTTGCGTCGAGGAGCATATCTCTAGAACTCTAAGAGATAGAATAACGAAATTTATGCCAGAGATGCATCATACCACGGGCATATGTGCTGTATATTGTTTTTGACCTTGACCTATTTTCAAGGTCACAGGGCCCTAGAACATATGAATGTTTGTGAATCCTTTCAACAAGTGCAACAACCTTTGCAAAATATTGTGGCGGGGGACATAGATCCTTTGGCACCAAGACATTTTGTTTTTCCAAGAATTCTTTCTTTCTTTCTTTCTTTCTTTCTTTCTTTCTTTCTTTCTTTCTTTCTTTCTTTCTTTTTCATTCTTTCTCACTTTACGACCAGATTTGTCCGGAGTTTTTCTCGGACATTACTATTCCAAAAACCAGCAAACTTGCCATGGTAAATGACCTACCAGTTAACTTAGGCACCTGACTTGGAATAGTCATGATGATTAAAATTATGGAAATGAGAGGCAATTAAAATTTTTATAGCTCCATATCTTCTAAACTAGTGGAGATAGACACAAAGTTCTAACTAACACATACAGGTTAAAGACATCTGGCAAATCCAATGGCATACAAACAAAACTTGGGGAATTTTAATGTATACTAAATTCACCAAATTTCTCCCCAATCCACACACAGGCCTTGAACTGCTTGGTGTATGACCTAATGCTTGACCTCCATGGTGCTAGGCAACCATTTTGCATTCATACTTAATAAGCTTGAACCTGACTCACGGGCAGCTTTCTATCCATGCATGCTAGGTGGATGCTTTGGAAAGTTTGGGTCTTGTCGCAAATTGGGGGGGGGGGACCTTTCTCTGGTCACAAGAGTGCCCACTTTAAAGAGTTTTAGCTGTATTAGTAAACACTAGAATTTTTTTCTTTCTCTCTTTCTCTTTCCTTCCTCCCTTCCTCCCTTCCTTCCTACCTTCCTTCCTTCCTTCCTTCCTTCCTTTCCTTCCTTCCTTTCTTTTTCATAACCAAGTTGGTCTGGAGATTTTCTCAGGCACTATTTTTCTGAAAACCACCAAACTTGATATGGTGACTGACCTAATCTATGCAATTGTGCATCTCATTTGGAATAGTTATGATGTTTAAAAGTGTGCAAATTCGGGGGCAATTAAAATTTTAAAAGCTCCATATCTTCCAAAATATTGCAGATACTCAAAATTTCAATGTGATACCTGCCAATATAATCGACAGTATAAGTTAAGTTTAATTTCAAATTATGCTTATAAGAGCCTTTGAAAAGTTTCAAAGTTGAATATCTCCAAATCTAATATACATAGACATGCCATTTCAACTTAAATTTATAGGTTTGTGGCAAAGCCACATCCAGTGAACCATGAATCATGAACCAAAGTTGTTTTTAATTTATGCAAATTAAGTAAACATGCAAAATATAAATCTTGAATAGCTTCAAAACTATTATAGATAGAGGTGCCATTCTTACTTCGATTTATGGGTTTATGGCAAAGCCCCATCCAATGAGCCATAAACCGAAGGTGTAGGCTTTCAATCTATGCAAATTACGCAAATACACAAAAATATAATGTTGAATAGTTTCAAAACTATTATCGATACTGGCTTCATTCAAACTTCATTTTATAAGTTTGTGACATGGCCACATCCAATGAGCCAAGAACCAAAGTTGTAGCATTCTACTTTTTAAGAATTGGGCTAAGTGTAGCATTTCAAACTGGTCTTATCTGGAAGGCAGCCAGACAGATTTGCTGTGAAGCAAATCTTTTCTAGTTGAGCACTTGTTTTTATCACCAAAGTCAATAAACCATGTTGGGAGAAGTAAAAGTGTATGCAACATTTAGAACATTTGCCAAAAAAGTCAGTTCCCTTCGACTTTACGGTGGGAGCAAATTCTTATATTATAGCCTTCCGACAAAAATCAGAACTTGTTATTTAGATCAGAAAGGTGGCGCCACATTAGATGAGTGCACTGAACGATAAAAACGTACCATATAGCTCATTGAACAGTGAGGCCATTGCTTCCGTGCATATGTCATATTGCTTGTATACAGTTTGCATGATTTGGCGTTTGAATTATGTTTAATATTCTGTAAAATAAAAACGAAGGAGATTTATAAAGATGGTTTGCTGAGCAGAAGGACGCGCCACATCAGACTACTTATGTCATGGTTGGTAATGTTGCCAGTAGAGCAAAAATGTATTTTCAAGGGGTCTTCCCGTAGTTGATGTAATCTGATGGTCAAATATTTTAATATTCTTTTTATGATGGTGAAAAAAGTAAAACAATGACTATTGTTCACAGAAGCAACAACTTTTCGTTTGTACATGCGTGCCTGCATGTTGCATAGAACCCGTATGTTCCATATGTGAAGAAAATTTAAAGGCTGCAGTTGCACGGCTGAAAAGAAGATTGCCATATAAGTATTGGATGCATGAAACATGTTGGGATGGCTCTTGGAATTGAACGAAGAAATTCATAAAGCCAAATGTAAGAAGAGCTTATGGAAGTATCAAATTTATATATGAGCTGTGGGAACATTTCAATTTGTACTTATTAGAAAGGCCCCTACATCTTTCTATGGACAAAATGTCAGTAGTTCTCTATATCGCTCTCATTCCCGCTATCAAGTGCCGACACTATTTAAAATGCACAGAAATGTAATATTGCCAAGTTTAGCGGGCTGTGTCATTCGATGTCGAGACCCGAAACAGATTTTATACACCAGGAGGACAATGATATTTACCGCTGTATCAAAGATCCGGGAGATATAAGAATATCAAGTAGGGTCGATAGCATTAGCCCCAAAGCTGCAATTCGTGCTCGTTCAAAGCCAACAATAGTTTTTATGCCCACTGTTCCTTTTTTGCGTCTATTGAGGTAAAACCCAGGGACTCTTTTGAGGACTCGGGGTTTGACAGACAGAATGTGGAGCAGACGACTCCGGTGAAGCCATTGCCTCCAGAGCACATCAAGCTCGCAGTTGGGGTAAAAACAGCCGAGTTCGGTCTATTTCGCAAACAAAGAAAGCATTGCCACTAGTTAACCGGGCCATGATCTTAAAGTCTACAGAAACTAGATGAAAATTATAAATTTTTAATGTATCGTGTGCAAAATCCAGTTTCGAGGCTTATTTTGGAGAACAATGTCATCGCCTACTGCCGCACTGCCTATGGCCTCTTGGCCATCCAGATACATTCCCAAGATCTATGACCAGGCGTCATCTTGTTTGTTAATCGATGTTATTCCATCGCCGGGCAGTTTTAAATACTTGTAACCGATCTTGTCAGTTTCCATGTGTGGGTGAGGGCTGGATGGGATGGGTTTCTGCTGTTTCGCAGCGATGAAGTAACATCTTGTAACGTGTGTACGCTTAATATCAAGGCCTCAATCTTCATGCATAGATCAAGGCCTCATTCTACATGTATAGATCTTTTTGCTCTTCTTTTTTGTCCTGCCAGAGGCGTACATACTTTTTTGTTTAAATCTCTACTTTTGCACGGCTTTATACTACATAGGCAGGGACTGAAATGGTTTGATAAAGAAAAGGTGCAGCAAAAGGAGTAGGAAAAGTTTGTCCTTTCTGAAAATTTGCGGTATATGGCAATACATGCAACCTTTTACGTTTTAGATGTTAATCGCTTAATCTACTATCTAGATGATTCTGTCGTCAAAAATACATGCAGAAAAGTGAAGACTGACTTTTGTTCAGAAGACATCAAGTATAAATTTTTAGCCTATTATATACCTTGAATGTATTGTCAGTTGTGGCCAAATATGATTAGGTCTTACTGGTCTAATGGCATGTGTTCTCAACACGGTTCATATCATTTGCGTGTCGCCGTTGCTTTTGTCGAAGGAGCCCAGTGGCTTTAGGTCTTTTACATTGAACTAAAGCCGGTATATCTGTAAGGAAAACACACCAATGTGAAAGCCTTTTCCATGACAGTGCAGGGATTAGTTCGCTTACATAGATTGCTTTACAGATGTTCCCCGTTGTTGAATATGCATTTACAAACATTTCGTCCCGTCACTTTAATTTGCTGTGGAGAGTTTATATTGCAAAGCTGCTACAATGAAAAAGAAACCCATTGTAGCTAAATCGCGAGTTCCAGCTTTCTGGTGGAACTTTTATCATCTACAGATTCTTTGTGAATGAGCAAGATTCAATCCATGCCTTTTCAGCATGTCTCATGAGCTCTGTGGTAACTTTTTAATACCAACTTAAACGTTCATTTTTCTCCGAGCCATTTTGCAATTTCTGGATTTTCCCACCTTCCGCATGTAAAGCCAGAGCTGAATGAAAAAAAGTGTCCTTCACACAGCCTTGTCACTTATCGCTGCTTTGTAATTGACATTTGTGCTAAGGTCCAACAACGAGTCGCATTTTCTAAAGGGCGACGAGAATGGAAACTGTTTGCTTTATGTATCTCATTGTGGGACACAACTTTGTTTTCATTGCCAGCAGGTTCATTGAGCGGTGCAATAACACATGCATCTACGTTGGTTCAATGACGAACGCATGGCGCGGTATAACTGGGCGTCTCTGTGCAAAACAACACCATGTTAAGCTGGCAAGAGCTATCATCAAAACGCATTATTGCTTGAAACCCCAGTATAAGCGAGAGTTTGCTGGGTGCTAACGGAAGTTCCACTTGTGATACAAAAAGGAGAGTGCCTTGATCAATCGAGTACAGTAGAGGTCAGTGATGGAGCGACGCTCAGATAAATATGGACAAAACTTTGTGTGAAGCCAATAAAACAATGTGCGCAGCATGCAGGCGTTTATGGCTGTACCTTATGCGTAATAGCTAATATATAAGCAGTGATGAGATTTGAAAACAGAAAGCAGTTTTGCATGATGTTGATGATTATCATTAGGCAAAGGAAAGGGGCTTAAGGATGAGAAACATGTATATAAGACTTTCAATGTATGTGACCGACACATCATTACAAACGTACAACGGTTGCGCCAATTGTGGTGGTGTTATTTTCGTTTTACGAACAAGAAAATATAAAAAACACTGAATGGGAAGCGACCGTTTTACGCCGTTGACTTATTGTGTCTCTGTGCCAACCAGACATACTGTTTTCCCAGAAATTCTTTATAATGTCTGTGTGCCAACACAGACGTATTGTTGTTCTAGGAATTCTTTATTATGGCACACAGACATATTCTCTCTCTCTCTCTCTCTCTCTCTCTCTCTCTCTCTCTCTCTCTCTCTCTCTCTCTCTCTCTCTCTCTCTCTCTCTCTCTCTCTCTCTCTCTCTCTCTCTCTCTCTCTCTCTCTCTCTCTCTCTCTCTCTCTCTCTCTCTCTCTCTCTCTCTCTCTCTCTCTCTCTCTCTCCCCCCCCCAGGCAATTTTGTCCGACATTTAATTTGAAACGTTTTACACGAAGAAACTCCAAACACGGCACAATAATACTTCTATAGATGAAGTCTTTCTTTTTTATGATGAGAGGTTACGCTTTTCAAAAATATGCAAATGAAGGCTAATTTAAGTTTTAAATCTTCAATATCTTATATATTATAGATGTGATTCCAAGTGTATAGGAGTTCGATCATAGCAAGGCAAAGGTCATCTCAAATGTCAAGGTCTTGTCAAAGTCAAAGGTCATGCCAAGGTCAAAGGCTAATTTTAGGTCACTTCAGCTAGAGGTCATCTCAAGGTCAAAGACAACTTTCGATGGTGGCTGTCCAATGCACACATTGTCAAGTTTGTTGCCACAGAAATTAAACATAAATCCATCGTTCCATTTGGCAGCCAATCTTGAAGAGGGGTCATAATGTTCACAATTATGCAAATTAAAGTTTTAAACCTCAACATATATAAAATAAACTGTAATAGATGTAATTCGAAGGGTATATGTTTTGTTACTTTGAAATTTTAATCTGGCAACTTAATAGAATGTGAACTACTAAAGGACAAAAGTTGTAGCAATTAATACTTACAACTTTGAAGGCACACAGACAGATTTGCTTTGAAGTTAATTTTTTTCTCGCATTGTATGCGGTCAGTTTTGTATTTATCATGCACATACTTGCTATCTCTGTCAATTTATATTCAGAAGTTTGATATCCCAGCTTTAGTCCCATTACCACTCGTCCCGTATGCAGGTATCAGTTGTGCCCCAATCGGTCCAAACTTCGATTATCCTCGGCCGATGATGTCATGGCGTGGCTCACCGCGCAGGATCAATGTTGCATTCAGAGTCGACGAGCGCCTCATTTGTGACTAAACAGATTTTGTAGATCGACCTGGCTAAACAAGCACCGACTGCACAGACTACCCTTCTTCAATTCCATTGGGAGCAATGATGATGATGATGATAAAAACCCACTATCTGCCAAAGATACTGAGTGTTGTTACGTTTTGTATTGTAAACATATTTATTTTCAAAATATGAATGGTCCATGCAGTAGCTGAACAGGAGCTAATTAAGGGGATCGCCAGGACATGCAGACGCACATGTACTACATAAACGCACGTTGGGCAATGCACAAGTTCCACTTGTAGAAAAAATATATACTATCGTAACTTATAAATAAAACCTCCTTTGTCTATTATGCACTATTGAACTGCATTAAAGATCGCAGTGTTAGCTTTATCTGCGAGGCCACAACTGCCAGCTAGCATAATTTCTAAGAGTCCGTCTTGTGCAAAGTTAAGCAATAAATTTGGGTGTGCACCAGGGGCGAGCACGTTTGTGACTGATCTCAGTAGTTTCTGCCCAGGAAGTTCATGGGTGGGACAGAACAAAAGATAGTGGCAAGTATCTTCGATGCCTGTGTTACACAAACAATTGCTGACAGTATATGTTCTTTTCACACAAGTGATAATTCAGTCATGTACACTCCAGACGAAACTTGGTGCGAAGAATTTTTCAAAGCGATCGCCAGATGCAAAGTATGGGGGTACTTAGTGGCGGAAGAAGAGTATTTTGGTCACTGTCTTTGAAGGTTGAAAGTGAAGATCTTTTTATATCGTTGGGAAGGTCATTCCAGAGACAAATAGAAGAAGATAAAAACGATCTGAAATAGCGATTTGTTCTGCATTTGATCTGCCTTAACTGAAGGGAATTTCGCGGCCAGCCTGTGAAAGAACATAATCAGGAATTAGGTAATAGAGGTAGGGGAACTAAGCTTGTTTAATATTTTGTACAGGAACACTAACTAAAACTTGAAAAGTTACATAGCAAATCAGTGTGACTTAAAAGCTTTTTGGTATGACAATGTACAATTGGTATTTCAGTACTATAGTATATTATCGGTACGACAATGCACAATGGGTACTTCAAGTACAACAGTGTATGATCTGTACGACAATGTTACGGCAATGTACAATGGGCACTTCAGTACCAAGTGTATTATCGGTATGACAATGTTATGACAGTGTACAATGAGTATTTCAGTACTACAGTGTATGATTGCTACCACAAATACGACCGTGTACAATGGGTATTTCACTATTCCTTCCAGTTAAAGATGATATATTACTCAAAGCAACATTTCATCTTCCACCATACCCCTACCCTATGGTTCCACTTTCACCAACATGCTTGGTCTGCTGCTAGGCAACTGGCATTGCCCCAATCTGTGGCTAGGAATTCCTAGTCTCAGTCCCAATTCAGATTCAATGCATGTATAAACATACACATTGACACTGAATTTGCTTCATGTCACTTCATTTAACTCAATCAACTACACAGTCATGAAGATATAAGTGGAAGTTAATGGTAGGTCTAACTATTATATTTTTGATGACAGAGACAAACTTCAAACTTTATTGCATTTTTAAATTCTCTCACCACGTAACAGAAAGATGGACAAATCTGTATGTGTGCATATTTTAAAGATATTTAAGATTTGAAATTTGAAATGCCCTCAATTTGCATAATTTAAATTTGTGCAGCCTTTATTATCAGTTCACCAGATGCGTTCTAGCCCATAACACAGGGGTAGAAGTTGGAATGGCATCTCTATCTGTTATAGCTTTGAAGTTATTACAGATTCTAAATTTCCAATGGCGTTACTTAGCATAATTTATATTCCTTTAACTTTTGTTTTAAATTCATTAAATTCAGGTACGTAATTATCAGCAACCCTTGGTAGAAGTTGGATTGACATCTGTATCTATTATAGTTTGGAATATATTCAAGATTGAAAATTTCGAATACTGGTAATTAGCAACAATTAATTGCTACAACTTTTTTTTACATTCATTGCATGTGCAATGGTCAACACCCCCCTGGTAAACGTTGAAATGGCATCTATATCAATAATAGATTTGAAGATATTCAAGATTTAAAATTTCAAATGCTTCTAATTAGCATAATTTAAATTGCTGCTTTTGTTTTACATTCATTAGATGCGCAATGGTCAATAACCCTCTAGTAACAGTTGGAATGACATCTCAATCTATTATACTTTTGAAGATATTCCAAGATTTAAAATTTCAAATGCCCGTAATTTGCATAATTTTAAGCATCTTCATTCCTCTGCATAAAAAGGCAAAAACTTCTTGTATGGAGGTACAATCATGCCAAGTTCGGAGTTTCTATGATTAATAGTGTCAGAGAAAAGTGTCGGACAATTTGATTGGTAAAGAAAGAAAGAAAGAAAGAAAGAAAGAAAGAAAGAAAGAAAGAAAGAAAGAAAGAAAGAAAGAAAGAAAGAAAGAAAGAAAGAAAGAAAGAAAGAACAGAACAGTGTGTGTTGACACACATACTTTAGATAAAATTTTCTACATGTATGTAATGGCTCCCAACGTAGTTCAGCTTATAGTCCATCCCGTGACATATATTTACTCGCGCGTGAGTAAATCCTGGCAACTTCATATTGTAAACCCTCCATGAGGTCAGAGCTCCTCACTGCAGCTATCAAAGAGGACACCGCCATATTCTAAGATCGGGTGGATCATAGATGAACATAGTTTTTCTGAGGTTTTCGTGGAAAACTTGAATTTCAGCCTTTTCAAGAGAGATAGACGCTTACTTGCTTTGGTGATAATGCGGTTAATATGTAGATGTCATGTTAGGTCATGAGAGAGTGTGTTGCCTAGATGTGCATGGTGTGTGTCCTCAGGTATTGCAGAATTAACAATTTGCAATTTAGGGTGCGTTCACTTTTCACGCTTGCGGGATAACAAGACTGAAAGGGATTTTGTAGCACTGAATGTCATGGCTCATAGTCGGCCCCATGTGGATAGGAGGCCAAGATCATTATTGGGCCGAACCCCAGCGGCTGTGTTATCGTAGAGTATTTCAATGATGCTGGTGTCACCAAGAGCCTAATGTCGCAAGTGACATTTTCAACTATGTCATTTATGTAAATAAGGTAAAGAAGAGGACTGAGAATTGATCTTTGGGGCACCCCGGCCTCACCAGGTAGCCATGAAGAGCTCTCACCATGAATAGCAACCCTTTGCAGGCGATTGCCTAAGTAACTTTCGAACCAATTAATAACGGGTTGTGATGCTCCCAGGTGACGCATTTTGAAAAGAAGACCGACATGCCACACTCGATCGAAGGCGTTGGATATATCGAGAAAGACCATCATGGCCTTTTTTGAGTTCCATACCATTATAGATCTTATGGACTATACTTATTCGTTGGTTAATGGTTGAGTCATTGAAAACAAAACCAGAGTTTTTGCGGGTTTAGTCATTATGCCCCATCATTTACTCATATAGAACATTATAAACTAGTATTTCAAAGACTTTCGAAATGTTACACAACAAGGAGATGGAAGTATAATTAAATTTAAGCTGCGTATTGGATTTTATGTGGACGCACATGTTAGATTTTTTCCATTGTGAAGGAAACACACCAACAAATAGAAGTTAAATAGTTTAGTTAGTTAAGGACTTCGAAATACTTGAGCTGGTATGTTTGAGTTGGTAGTTACTGAAGCCTTCAGGGCCCGTTGCAGAACTGCTTTTACTAAGAGACTAAGGACTCACTTTCCTTCCGTCTATCCGTCCGTCTGTCCGTCCGTCAACAAACAAACAATAAAACCTTCGGAGTGGCATTATTTCACTAACTACACTGGGTAGGGCTTTCATACTTAGGTAAATGATTTATAGTGATGGTAACTGCAGATTTGTACCACCACTGTCATACCTCATTGGTCACATCATGCTTAAATGAGCATTGTAGAAAAACTTCGGCGAGGTATTATTACGCTAACTACACTGGATGGGGCTTTCATATAGGGGTAAACGATTGATAGTGATGGTCATTTCAGATTTCTACCATGACTGCCACATTTCATTGGTTACATCATGCTTGAATGAGCATTGTAGAAAAACTTCGGAGTGACTGGCGAGACATCCATGCCCCTCGCGCATGCCTCCGGTATTTCTGTCCCCTCTTGGCCTATTGCCTCCTAATTTGGTACAGAGAATCCATGGGTCTGGGAATTTTTTTCCATTTAATAATATATAACCCTTGAGGTAAAAGGTCAAGGACAAATCCGTGTTGCATTTTTCATATGATTATGGATGACCTTCAGGTCATAGGTCAAGGCCAAATAAAATGGTTTCCCTGCCACATCTTCAAATGGGTATGATTGAAGTCCATCAAACTTGGTCATTATTTACCCAGGTGAGACTTCCCTTAAATTTGCCAAGAGGTGACCTTGAGGTCAAAGGTCAAGGTCAAACATTCTGCAAAAAAAAAACGGTGGCCCTCTTAGAAAGGTGGCCTGTGTTGAGAGACGCCTGCTCGGAGGATGTAAAATGTTTTTCGCACGAAAAACTCGCTTCTAGTTTGAAATGTTATTGCCAGCAATTATATCTACAAGTCTGTTGGCTAAATCACTATCCTTCTGATCAGAGACCCAAAATAGGCAGCGGCAATTACAATCACCAGTTATGATAAGGAATATGGGGTTAGATTCAAGAGCTTTGGCGATGGAATCAGAAAGTCTAAGGAGAAAAGCGTCCCGTTCGTTGGCTACCTTAAGTTGACGGGCAATGTGTTGTTTTAAAGATATTCAGCAATTGTGAAGCAGGGCGAGCGATGTGTTAGTTATTCAAAGCTAAAGAATTGACTCCCTATCAGTGACTGCGGCT
Source organism: Hermodice carunculata (assembly GCA_964020975.1). NCBI lineage: Eukaryota > Metazoa > Annelida > Polychaeta > Eunicida > Amphinomidae > Hermodice > Hermodice carunculata. Next base: position 2,296,601 of record OZ026629.1, on the reverse strand, counting down.
TTGTGATAGAAAACTCTTACGAGACACATATTCTTAGTGGTGTTACGCTACATGTAGAGTTCTGACATTCCAGGTTTAGCACATGCTGCTGCCTGTATTTCTACATGTCGATAAGAGCCAGGGAAACTTGGTTGTGTTTTGCTTCCTTTCTGTTCTCTAGTTTACAAAGATTGTTGTTTTAGCATTATGGTATGTGTATCACTTTTGTGTTGTGCAAACGTGACCTCGGGATAAGTACACGAGTTTGTGTGCGGTAAATCATCCATTATTACATTCGGTGGGTAGATCGAGTTTCCCGTTCAATTATTTCGAACTTGCAAAGATACAAAACAAGATCTGCTTCTTTAGATTCAAAACCACGGAAACACGAAAATATAATAGCAGGTACATTGAATTTATCTGGTTTTTCTTTCTTTTTTGGTTTTGTTTTTGTTTTGTTTTGTTTTGTTTTTTAAACACGTATGTTTATATGTTAGTTTTCTTGATTGCTGCCATCAGTGAGACCACAACTTCTGTTTGGCTCCTTGGGGTCCATTATTATGTCTTTAAAGTTCAGTTAGTCCCCAATAAACATGTACCAACTTCATTTCCAGTAATTGCCATGCTTGGAATGAACATGTACTACGCTTGCTGTTGAGTCCGGTGCATAATTCTCGGCCGCTGTGCAGACAAACTGAAAGTCTCCTTCAAAATAGGCCTCATGACAACCAGAATAAAAAGCAGCCGAATTTCCAATTTCGCAGTATCAACCTTGACACCTTCACAGCAACATGTCACTGCGAGAGCCATGCGTGTATTCTGCGCATTGGACTTATAAAAGACTCGGGGTAGTTTCATGTTCCCGCTATTGAGCTGAACTCGCCGTTTGAGCATATAACATTTCAGACAGTGCCCGTATTGGTGCCAGATGCGTGTTCACATTATTCCCCTGATTTTTTGCCAGGCTGTACGCAGTCTCGCATAGTTTCAATTTGTGGGATTATGACCTCCGCACTCAATGATACTACTTACAGTTTCATATTTCATTGTCACAGATATGGTGCCAAAAATTCCACTTCAGCCCATTCACAAATTTTGGTACTCCATTGCATATATTTTCCATATATTCGCAATAAAAATACGTCGTTTTGACACATATTTGTCTTAGATTTATGGTAAATTTCAGCCAATCACTACACGATGTACGACATCCATATTTGTGTGGTCATGCGCAGAACATACACATGCGATCCCCGCACATGTCTGACCAAGAGCAGTTCATAGGACTCCGGTTTATTTGGTTCACTTCGGGAAGCGCACCCTGTTTTGTTCACATTTTGTGCTCGACTACGCTGGCCTGATTACACGTGGAAGGATCAGAAAGTAAAACACAGGATTTGCTTGGATTTAAGCCATAGCAAGCTGCCAGTATCTGGTATCGAACACAGTTTGTCACCGGGTAGTTTTTTACTCAATTGCACAACAACGAGCGACGTATGCATGATTGAACATGCCAGGGCTTTGTTATTTTTGCGATTCATTCGAAGTGAAGAATACTAAGTTGGTCAGAAATTGGGGTTTATATTTCTGTACACTTTCCATTTCAATTTACCTAAAAAGTTTGAATGCCGTAGTTGGTGTCAAGAGTCTGCTCTGAAGTGTGGTCACTTGTTTACCAATCAATACGGGCCGTGCAACACAAGCAAGTGTACACAGGCATGCTCCAGGGCGTGATTTTCCGTTATATACGCCTTTTTTCCGGCCTTCGATCATGAATTTGATCACTTTCTTGTTCTGTTATACAGATTTCCATTCAAACATTTTAATGAAATTAAAACAACAAAATTTTGTTAAAAATATCAAAAACTGACACATCGACGTCAGCGATCAACAACAAATCGTCATGGTGTTTACGGCTACCATGGAGGTATAATGCGGTTACGCAGATCTACGCTCAGTCACCGTGCGCTTTGCCTTCCGTAAGGAATTGATAATCCTGCCTTTATCTGTGGCTAGATTTGTTCGATCGAACGTTTTTTGTGAAAATATAATGTGAAAATTTAGTATCTTGGTCCAATGATCTTTGCGTGAATGCGACTCATTCACCTTCCCAATATTGCGGCCATGAGACAGGCACATGGGCGTTTGATTTGACAGTGAGCCGCACGTGATCAAACCCACCCAACGAGGAGCCTGGAATATCCTAAGCGCATTTATAATGAGGGAAAATAAAAATAGATTCCCATTTTGGGACATTTTTCGAGCGATATCCCAGGAAAAATTTTTTTAAGCCAACGAGAGAGATTCTTGCATGCAAAGACGAAAATCTAAGGATTCCAGCAGTATAAAACATAATGGCGGACGATGCAAAACATTGTGACCGCAACGGTACAAAGTCACTAAGTTTGTTTTTTTTTTGGGGGGGGGGGGCAAAGTTTACAGTTTTATCATTCAAAATGTCGTAAAAAAGAAGGTCATTTGTTGGCTTTTGTCCATTTGAAAAGAATATGTGTATATATATTTACTGCAAAATCGAAATAGCCATCCGAGAGTATTGAAGTTTGTCTACGATAAAATGCACACGCTTGCAGGCAAATGAACATTGCCGGCCAGCGGAAGCTGATGAAAGTTGGCTTGCGTTGGCGCGCGGCTGGGCTCGACAAATATGGCAAATGATGTTAACATACATTTCGAGTGTGCCCGAACACGGCGTGCTTGGGGTTAATAAAAAATCAAACTGTCAGCAAACTAAGAATACACGTTTCACTACTGATGTGATATTTTAGGTAAAAGATTTGCACTGTTTAGCACAATCCATGCTGTAATCAGTAGCGTTAACTGTGCCATCTGTTGTAAACATAAAGGCGTAGGCCAGACTTGGCCACTTGCTGATCGCACAATCAATGGAATGCATAATTAATTATGGTCCGGAAAAGTTCGGTACAACTCGGTATGAACTGGTCTATTGTACACAATAAATGTACAAGAAAAATTTTCTTTGTATACAAACTTGTTCCAACCGATTTCTCCCCTTTTATACTAGTCAAGTCTGGTTCCTTTTTAAAAGATTTTTTTTCGCTTACTTCACTGATGACAATAAAACGTCCAACATAGTGAAACCAAAACCTCAGGTGAATGGCGTGAAATTTTACACTCATGAAATAAGTGCATTTACAGTGAATCATGCAGCCTGGATTTATACGACTTTACAGTAAGTTTTCTTCGTTAAAACATAATAACGGGCCATGTCAACCGTGCCGTGTAAAATATTGAGAAAAAGCAACACAAACGCATCGGTAGTACCTTGGAGGAATCATCATTGATGATTCCTCCAAGGTAGTACAAAGGAGACCAGATTGCCACTGGGTCGTATGATAAATCCACATCAACCATTCGGATGACCCTTGTTTAAACAGAAGACGCCGTTGAGTCAGTGTGCGTGCGCGGCCGGTTGTCACAGGCGACCGCCTCCTTTGAAGGCGCTGCATGGACAGCATATATCCCATGCAATGTACATGCGGATCATATTTTTTTGCGCTGTTTTTTCTTTTCTTTTGTTTTCTTTTCTTTTTTTTTTCTTTGGTTGTTGTTGTTTGTTTGTTTTTGTGTGTGTGTGTGTGTGTGTGTGTGTGTGTGTGTGTGTTTTGGTCTTTTCTTTGTTTTTTTGTTGTTTTTTGTTTGTTTGTTTGTGTGTTGTTGGGTTTTTTTTTTTTTTTGTATTTCCTTCATAGTTTGACTCTGCAAGTGGAAAAACAAACACACCGTATGACACGTGGAGTCATGCTCATTTCCTCATCTGCCAGAATAAGTTGTGGAGAAAATTTGCTAGATGGGCCTTCTTCCGTACACTTCAGAGATCACTTCTAACATGCCCGTAATTGCAAAGAAATAATAAATAAATATGTTCTGGTACCTGCAAATGACACCAGTAGCTGTCAACCCAACATTGAGCATAAACATCGGTAAAAAGGAAAATGTTATTATTAATGGGTCAAAAAGGTCGTGTGACACAAGAAATAGATTGTGTCATCATACAGATTCATAAATCTGACGTACATTACAAGTGACTTGTGCGTTAGTCGCTGAGCATAGAATAATGTCCGAGTCGAATAAGGGCAGTACTTCTGTGGACGCACATTTGCCCGTCTATTATTGACATCTTGCAATTGTCATCTTATCGGTGCTAATATTTGGAGTTTCAGGACCTGGGTATCAAATGCGTTGTTCAAAGGAGGATAAAATAAGAGATAGGAGAATTATATACGAAAAATGGTTGTATTTTGATGTAAGGGCAGACAGGAAGACTTCAAAGGAGGAAAATAGGAGGGACAGGAGAATTATAAATGAAAGAAGATGATTATATTGGTATAAGACAAACAGGAAGACATTGAATGTTGCAGCAAATGAAAACTGATGAAGGGACTAGGGTTCACAGCAAGCTGGACAGCTGACAAAATGGATCAATTATGTCTAAATGCCCAGATACTGTGGACAGGTATTTCAATTATTGATATGCAAAATGGTGGTTTTATGTTTCTTTCACGATAAAATAAAAACATCGAATTGGGTATTTACTAATTTTTAAACAGTACACCTGCAACGACCGAGGGATTGTTTCTCTTCGATTACCTGAATAGGACATAGTATTAACCTTGAGGCTTTGCTAGCATAAAAGATATAGCTATGTGATGCACAGAACAAGCAAAAAAAGTTAGTTCAAGCCACCGTATATACTAGACATAATGAATATATACTCACGCTCAAAATTCAAGGGACAGATTATATAATCTAAAAGAAATTATATACGTGAAGGCACAGTATCGGGCAGATTTATTTCGCAAGGTGCAATGTTTGTCTGAAATACACGATATAAAAATGTACTTACATAGCACAATTATGCTATAAACCTTTGTTAATATGCGAAGGTTTGCATGGATTTTTTTTTTCACCGCTACCACCATACCGGTCACATTGACAATTTTATGTTCATACACGTATTCATGTATTGTGTTTATTGCATGTATCATTGCTGTCTGTAGATGACTTGATCCGTATGATACACAATGACAATGGGCAACAATGCAGACAAAAATCTATGCACATCTGAACACATGTACAAGTCTCCAGAGTTGAGCATGAAATATGTGTGTGTAGGGGAGGGGGGTAAAAAAAGTTTGCTCCTGATATTGTTCATGCATCATTGATAACAGGACAAGATCTTCATAATGCGCGAGTACCAAAGCACGGAGTTGAAATGTATCATATTGTCATAATGCTAGGACCGTTGCTCAATGATGATTAAATATGCAATGCTCAGTAACACGCATAGAAATAAGTTTTTTTATGATTTAGATGGTGTCGGGGATTTTGAAATTAAGGGACGCCTCTGATTAGCGTAACTGAAAATGTTGCAACTTTTGTTTCATATTCGTCACACAAGCAATAGACAGTAACATACATGCAGAAGTTAAATGACATCCCTATCTTTTATAGTTTTGACTCCATTAGATATTTAAAATGCTTCTAATTTTCATAATTTTCTGCAAATTTAGGCTAGGACTGGATTTTAGGTATGACCGTCTGGCCATAAAATTGAAGCACCTTGTGACGCTTAGAGAGATGACAGTTAATTACCAAGACTTTGATTATGATGTCTTCCTGCTGTCTTTTGTACCAGACTACAACTTTATAGTGCTTAACAAAACCATCATTGGTGCTTTGGCCTTGTTCCCTTCGTGCTGTTCTTTTTTGGGATTAATAATTTTTTCTTGTGAGTTATTCGTGATGGATCTTTTGGCAATCGCTCAGGGAATTATTGAAGGAAATTATTAAGGCTAATGGTATTATTGAAGCAAAACCTGGCTGCCCTTTTGCCCTTTGTAGTCTGCCTGGAAACGACCGCCACAGTAAGTCAGAATTAGCCCATGCCACAAAGGAATCATACGACACAAGTCAAATTATTTGCTTTCCCCAGCACTGAAGCGTCCTTTGAAATGACTGGTACTAATGCTAATTATTGCTTATGTTTTCAATTTGGGGTCTGGAAGGTTCTAACCTTCTTAGCAGCTAAATGCTGTTTACCTTTGTCAGTGGTTGCACAAAGATCTCTAATATCACTTGTACTCCTTCACCTTCTATCATATCAATTAAACTGTGCATGCTTGCAAATAATGTGATTTTACATTACGATTAGAACGTGTTGGGACAAAAAGAGAAGGGATCTTTTGTTTTAAATGGACATGCCTCCGGGTTGTTGTGGGTGGGTGGGCTGTTTATTGATAATTCACAAACCAAATCGACATATGACGGTATGTTGCTAAGTTTACGATGGATGGATGCTTTGCTGAACTAAATTTATTTTATGTGTTGAATGCAGCCAGTATTTTCAATCTGAAAACGTATGATGGTAATTATGTCTCCCTGTGCAAAGGGAGACATATTGCTTTGTGTGCGTTTCTTCCGCTCGTTGTTGCTGTTGTTGTTGTTGTTGTTGTTGTTGTTGTTGTTGTTGTTCTTCTTCTTCTTCTTCTTCTTCTTCTTCTTCTTCTTCTTCTTCTTCTTTTTCTTCTTCTTCTTCTCCTTCTTCTTCAACACATTGTTGCGTGCGTTGCGGACGCGATAAGTCAAGAAAGATTTGACTTGGGAAGTTGAATTTTTTTGTGAAGATGTTCCTATATAAACCCTGCTTGGGATTGCAGATGGGTGACCTTGACATATTTTTCAAGGTCACATGGGCATGTCATCTAAAATTGACGCAGACTTTATAACTCTGCAAGGATTTGACTTAGGAGGTTGAATTTTGCATGATGATGTACCATAAAATGAACTAGGTTGGTATTGTAGATGGGTGACCTTGACCTATTGTCAAGGTCACATGGCCACTTTTTAAAAATCATTGCAGATGCACATGAGAAAAATTTGACTTAAAGAGGTTGACATTTTGTGTGATTATGTTTCTTTGTAAGACCTTGCTTGTGACAGCAGAAGTATGACCTTGACCGATTTTTCAAGGTCACGTGGACATTTCGTGTAAAATCAATGTGGACCTGATAACTGGAGAAAGATTTGACTTGGGAAGTTGAATTTTTTTGTGAAGATGTTCCTATATAAAACCTCGCTTGGGATATGCAGATGGGTGACCTTGACATATTTTTTAAGGTCACATGGGCATGTCATCTAAAATTGACGCAGACGCAACAACTCTGCAAGGATTTGACTTAGGAGGATCAAATTTTGCATGTTTATGTACCATAATACCAACTAGGTCGGGATTATACATGGGTGACCATGACCTATTTTCAAGGTAACGGCCACATTTTGAAAATCATTGCAGATGCACTTGAGAAAGATTTGACTTAAAGAGGTTGACATTTTGTGTGATTATGTTTTTATGTAAGACTTTTGTAAGACCTTGCTTGTAACTGCAGATGTATGACCTTGACCTACTTTTCAAGGTCACGTGGGCATTTTGTCAAAAAGCAACGTGGATGTGATAACTCCAGAAAGATGCGACTTGGGAAGTTAAAATTTATATAAGACCTTGCATGGAATTACAAATGGGTGACCTTCACCTATTTTTTAAGGTCACATGGGCATGTCATGTTAAATCGATAACTCAAGAAAGATTTGACTTGTGAAGTTTAAATTTTATGTGAAGATGTTCCTTTTATAAGACCTTGCTTGGGATTGTAGTTGGGTGACCTTGACCTTTTTCAAAGTATGCCTATTTCTGAAAATAAGGGTGACAATGGTAAGGGCGCACTTGGAGACATTTGATTTACTGTCGGAAAATCAGCTTGTTCTAGTCTTTTTCTTGAAACAAGATTGAAAGTGTCCGCGCTTCTATTTAGAGCGAAACCTTTCAAGAAGCATAGACTTGCTTTCTATACATGTTTTAGCACTGAAAGAACCAGATGTCTTTTGCCAACATTGTACTTCTCAAAAACCGTTATCCAGATCCACATGAAACTTAATGGGGATCTACCTTGGTTGGGTGTCTGCCAAGTTTGTTCAAATGGTTATTCTTCTGTGATTTTTTACTCTTGGCACATAAGGCGTCGGAGGGTATTGTCGTCGCCTGTGTCGTCCGTCCTATCGACTTTACCGCAATATCTCAAAATATATTTACCGTAGCTTTCCCATAATAATTTCAATCAGATATGCACCTTATAATGGACCAGGTTCCTATTGAAAACCAGCTTCCTCTGATTATTTTCAAACTTTTTGTGAAACTGTAAATGTATTTATTTGAAAGCCGTCAGAGTGGCGTCATCCCTGACGACGTTACTGCGATATCTCAAAACATTGACCGCAGCTTTAGCTTTTTTCTTTTTTTTTATCAGAGATGCATCTTGTGCTGGACCAGGTCCCTATTCAAAACCAGCTTCCTCATTGTATTTATCATTTTTTTTATGGAAATTTGAAGTATTTATTTCAAGGCCGTCTAAGTGGCGCACAAGGGGATGACGTTATCATGATAACTCAACAAGGATGTATTGCAGCTTCACCAAATTTTAATCAGAGATGCACATTATAATGGACCACTTTCCTATGTAAAACCAGCTTCCTTTTATTATTTGTAAACTTGTTATGAAACAACTTTTTAAGTATTTATTTGAAGGTCGTCGGAGTGGCACACTTGTGTGTTTTTGCTTACTTTCCAAAAGTGTCTTTCAGATTGGTCTGAAACTAGGTGGAAATGTAGCAAGTGGAAAGGCTAAGCAGAGTTGTTCGCTGGGTGATGATACTCTGCATCCCCGATTTTTAACGAATTTTTCAATCCTGGTACTTGTCTTCACTGCAAATATTCCTATCGAAGACTATATAAGTCAGTAAGGATTGCAATGGAATTCACATTTACGACTTCATCAACACCGCCAATCAGATTCACTTCAAACTTGGTGGGGATGTACCATTAGTGGGCCTCTACCAACTTGTTCAAATAGTCGCGTTCCAATGATTTTAGAATTTTTATGATTTTTCAATATGTGGTAAAATCGTTTAAAAAACATCTCCAAAACCGCTTTGCCAATTGCTTTGAAATTGCATAAGGAAAGATCTGGGGACTGCTAGACTTGTCAGTCAGCTGAGTTTATAGGATGGATGGTGATTGGTCGTTCGTCTATCTGCCTTTCCATCTATTTATTCACATTTCTATTTTCTACTTCTTCAAAACCATCCGCCAGATTCATTTCAAACTTGGTGGGGATGGACCTTAGTTGGGTCTCTACCAAGTGTGTTCAAGTGGTCCCACTTTAGTGATTTTTGGATTTTCTGTAAGTTTGATTAAAATTGGTTCAATTTTAAGCTGAATCTGAAAAAAGTCTCCGAAACTGCTTGGCCAATTATTTTAAAATTGCATGTACACTTCTCGGGACTGTTAGACCTTAATTTGTTCACAAGGCGGCGCTGCTATTTTCTATTTGTTTTAACGAATTTTTGTGTTTTTTTTAAATTTTTTTTTTATTTATTATTATTATTATTATTATTATTTTCGACTGCTCATAAACCGTCAGTCAGATAATTCTGAAACGTGGTAGACGTGTAGCTTGCGGGTAGGTTAAACAATGCTTGTATTCCTTATGATTACTGTGCGAGTCAATGCGGATTGCAATGGTAATTCACATTTTCGACTTCTTCTGCAAGGACCATTAGTCACATTCACTTCAAACGTGGTGTGAATGTACCTGGGATGAGTCCCAACTGAGTTTGTTGAAGGAATCCATCATGTTTGAAGGTGAGTAGTTGTCAAACTCTGAACGGAGGGGCATCGGAGGCTCTAGTTTCCGCCCTACCGAAATGATGGCTTCCCATTCTATCAAGGTAAAATTCTATACTTCAACGTATTTTTTTTCTTTTTAAAGGTCAAAAACAGGTTACGAAGTAAGCGGAAGAAATATAAACTTTCATGCTCAAAAGAAGAGCGTGATCGGGCCTTGAACCTGCAGAAGAAATTACTACGCTGACAACCGGAAGTAGAACTGATCGGTATTAATGCTTCAGTATCTTTGTAAGATGTTGTAATTTGTTGCACTATCCAGTTGGAATTACCAGTCTTACGGTCTGATCCTACAGGGGCCTTATCCGCGTCAATGGGTTTGAAGCAGTAACAACAACCAATTTGTTTTCAGACGGTTTAATGAGAAAAACGGCCATTTTTAACGCTGATAACATTTACAATCTGGTCTTTTGATACAACAAGCGCATTTTCCTCAAATTTCGCCATGTTGCCTGCACAGAAAACACTGGATCATAAAGTAGTGCCCACCTACGTGTACTTTGGTGAAAAGTTTGGTAATGGTGTGGTGACTTTGGGGCTAAGCCGTGCGTGAGTCGTGGAACCTACCAAGGTGATGTGATGCTATTCTGGTGATCCGATTGGCTCCTTGCCTTCCACTATGACAGAATGAAAGGCCACCCCCCAGTAATATATATATATATATATATATATATATATATATATTTTTTTTTTTTTTTATGTTTTATTTTTTTTTTTTTTGTATTTACCTTTTTATCCTCTGGTAATATATTTTTTAAAATGTGTGGGGGTTTTTTGGCGTGATGGTGATGCGCCCCCCCCCCTTTCGGGTTTTTTTTTTTTTTTTGGGGGGGGTGGGGTGGAGTTTTTTTTTTGTTTTTTGTTTTTTGCTTTTTTTGTTTTTTTTGGTTTGTTTTGTTTTGGTTTGAAACCTCTGGGCCAATGCCTTAGAAATTGCATCGTACACTTCTGGGAAGCCGGAACCATTGATGGGACTTATTTTAGGCTGACCATCAAGGTCAGATTCACCCAGTCCTTTTGTTTTGTGGCAGTTTACGTTTTGCTGCTGATTCCAGGGTAACATCCTGGCAGCGAAATCAGCAAGTAGCCGTCAGTTTGTCCTTGTAGGTCAGAGAAGCAAGAGAGAAGTCATCATAAACAAACTATATTTACATCCATGACGGCAAAACTTTCATGAATAAAGAGATTTCTTCGTCTGGTGACCACATTAGCAACATGCTTGCTTAATGACCTGCTGGAAGAAAGTGTCAATACGGTGCTCACGGTTTCTTTTGGTCTTAATCTTGTATTATTATTTTCAGGAAAGAATATATGTGTTTGAAGCAGGCGTATATGATGGTGATTCTTCTTGCAGTGACAAACCCTCGTGAGGGTAAGGCTTAAACCCCGGGGTTAAGCAGCCATGCAGACATGCGTACCAAAGTGCGTCGTATTTGTAAGGTATTCACAGGCGGCCACCTCCGAGTGCCATTTGCGCTGCGATTGAGTCCATTGAGCAACATCTTAAGACTGCGGCAAGCCCAGTTTAATCGCAATATCAATGCTACAGTGACTGGGTCTGCGTAGCAATAGTATGAACACGGACAAATATGTTAAGCGTAGATAACAAATAGGTATATGGAGTCTGGTGAACTAATTTAATGCAAGATTGGAATTTCGACGCATTTTTCTCCCGAGGAACGAGCCGAACCATGCCGCGCCCTTGCAACTTGCAATAAAGCAAAAATTATTTTATTTCGTTATGAAGAGAAAGTAAATTTAATAATATTTGAGCAGTTAGATTTTGCCTAATGGTGATAAATGTGGCATTTTATTGAAGTCAGTGGAGCGACGATGAAAGGGTCGAGTGATGTGCGAATATCAACGGAATAGACATTCGACAAGGCTGCCTTCTATTGACTCTATTATTCTGTTATGAGAAATAGGAATGCCTTCCCTGTGTAAACCTCAACAGATGGCAGGAGTCGTATTAAAGAAGAACCCCCGGGCTACTTGAGGCAAGCGCTTTCAATAATATTTCATTCAAATTAGCTTAAGAATGTACTTAAGTATGAGAAAGCAAATTCGGCCTTACCCAGGTTCTGAGCCCGAGCCATGCGTTTCATTTAGGTTAAATGATTGGATTTGATGTGAAGAGAAGCGTGAGTTTCTGCAGATGATACCCGTCCTGGCTAATTTTTTCTCCCTGTTGCCGTATATCGACGAGGCTTATTGGACGTACAGGTTTATGAGCATGAAGAGCCAAAGCGCTGTCATTGATTTTGTGTACATTGTAGGAGGAAGTGGCTGCTTGCAGGGTCTTAGCAAAGGAGAGTAGCACCCGCCACGTATGGCTATTGTGCCTGCCCTTTGTCTTATGACTACATCTACTAGCTTATATGCGCGTTTGGCGTACATTTTGGCCAGGGGTTTAATTGGCAAATTCAGTTTTTGACAGTTATAATTTCTTATTTCATCACAAAATTTGATAGCACGGGGTACCAGTTGTGGTTCTGATCTTTTTCCGACAGAGGCCATTTCAAACAGTGTGAGGAGTTATCCTGTATTGCCGTTAATTAACAGCACCCCCATACATATTGAAGATTACTGCATATGGAAAATCCAAAGTTCTCGTAACAATGTCTATAACGCTAGAAAATGCTGTTGCACATGTTGATACCTAAACTGTATCAAATTTGAGGGATAAACTTTTATGTACTGATCCGGTTATCCAGTGAAAAGCAGTATAAAACCCCAAACCCTTTAGTCTATTCTTCAAGTCAAGTCACTCTTCAACCAGATTAGAATAAATACATCTACTTGAGAATACCTATGATAACGAGGACGATAATGATGATAAGAAGGAAAACAATTCATGGACACCATACCAGCGAAACTGTTCTAAAAGACGGTCGACGAAAAAGTGGAATGTCCAGCTGGTTGTGTCTCCCGAAAGTTCATTCGATGCAGAGCCGTAGCAGACAAGCAGGTAGGCTGCTTTGTCGTGGTTTTGCGGGCTTAGCGTCCGTGCAGGGCCAAAGTCGTATGGCTTCAGAGAAATTGCAGACACTTGAAGATGTGGCCACCCAGGCCAGCAGTACAATTGTGTTCTTCTGATTGCGATATATTCACGTATGTTTACAATTGCTTTCTGGGGAAAAATTTGCTGCTTGTAAATGCATCTGGGCCGTGTACTCGTCAAGTTGACCCTTTGAGTACCAGTTCGTTATAGACCAAATTAACAGCTGCTGGCGTGGACCAAGAAACAGCTGATTTTACAAAAAGCATGTCGGTACTTGTGGCACTTGAATGAAAAGTCTTTTATCAGGTATTTGAACATGGAATCATGATAATAATTCCTATGAGCGCCACTCTGGCATTGATGAACCAGCCTAGGAGTATTTGATGTCTTGCATCGCAGTTGGTCTGTTAAACACAACCCAGGGCGTGACAAACCAACTTGATACATACACACTTTATGTTTATGAAGTTGAACCCGGCAGAAATGAATTAAGTCAGAACTTCCAAATGACCATGTCGTTCTCATGAAATGAGAATGCGTGAAACAAATACCGTCATACATTTATAAAGAGCCTTCAGCAGATGCTGCCCAAGTCAAAACAGTATGATGAATTCCCTCAATATCAAACAGCATACTGTATTTTCACTTAGTGTCGCATTCTTCTTATTTTTTATTAGTCCGCTATACAAAACCGTAAAAAATAAAAATTCACAAAAATAGTATTTTTAAATGTTTAATAGAAGGTACGTCCAAAGTAATAAAATCAAAGCTTTAGTCACATACCTGAAGTGCAAAAACTGAAAATAGATACACGTGAAAATAACCGTTTTCACAGCATCATATGATGATAGAAAATGGATATACTGCTGTTGTGTGCCCCCTCCTCTAAGCAACTTCTTGAAAGTGGTGGAACTTTTGTTGAAAGATATAATACTCGGACAACTTCTGTGGCGCACCTGAAGTGGTTCAACAAAACGTGCTCCGTGTATTCTGGGTCTCAGCAATTACAGACCCATCTCATTGCTCTGCAATGTCTCTCAAGTTTTCGGCCGCTTAATTTATAATGTCTTGTATGAGTACTTCATGCGTTATGCACTTTTGACCTCTAGAATTTCCGGGTTTTTCCGAGTCAAACGACTCAACGATAAATCAACTTCTTAAAATTCTTCATGACATATGCTATGGTCTTGAACTGCAAAAGGAAGCCAGAATGGTTTTCCTTGATATCAGCAAAGCGTTTGACCGTGTCTGGCACGAAGGTCTACCTTTTTAAATTAAGGCAGCTCGGTATCGAGGAGCCGCTCCTGAAACTTATCAGTAGCTAGGACTGTTTAATGTTATGATAATCATTTATTAGGAAAACTTCCCCTTTACAGCGGGGGCACCAACGGAACCGGGGAAATTCCATGATTCGTCCAAGATCTACACAAATAATCAGGCATCCTTATTATCAATCAAATAATCTTCATATGTTGAAATAAGTATAGTAACTATAAAAGTTCAAGTAATAATTTATGTCCATCGCACCAAAACTAGAGATAAACCACTCATTGGGACAAAACTCTAGAAAGCGTAAGGGCATGTACATTATACATGTTTCATATACAATGCAGAACATATAGCCTCCAGCGTCATTATTAAGAAAAAGAAATCAGAGTAATTCAACAATGTCTTGTCCAAGATCATATGCGTGCTCGCCAAGGAACCAACATACTATATTTTTCAGCGAGGAGGCGGAAAAACGCTGCCATGCCTGTTTACAATTCTCATTCAGAGAGTTGACTTCCAAATTTCTATATGCCTGTAACCTGATATCATTTAGTGCTGGGCAGACAAATAGAAAATGTGATAAATCTTCTCTACTATCTTTACATAAAGGGCATCTTCCGTCTGATAAACCCCATCTTTCCAGATCTTCCCCGACACCCAGACACCCAGTGCGGGCCAAAAATTTTAATCGTGCACCGGCAAAGTTATTTACATTAAAAAGATAACTTTCACCGAAAGAGGACCGTTTAAACATTTGATACCATCTTAAAGACTTTTTCAAGTCTATTTCCTGGAAAAAGTCTATAATTTATATGCTTCTAGCGATAATTTTAAAAAGCATCCTAGCCACTCTGGATTCCTTGATTCCAGAGCATGGTCTATGGCTACGTTATTAAAGACTTTCTTAATTTCGTCAACATACGGCCAAATCTTTGCAGGTTTGTCATCATTTCTTTGCCAAAGAGTGTCAAAAATTTGCCCACATAGCCTTGTGTCTGGCATCTCAAATTTCATCCTGTGAAAGTATTTTCCTAATGCGATCCAGAATCAGTTTTAGGGGGAGCCATCCTAGTTCACCAAGGGTAGCCACTGCTGGAGGTGAAGAGTTGACCTGAAGTATTGCTTTGGCTATGGTGTATTGAATGGACTATCTGACCAATCGTCAACAGTGTGTAGCGATCGCGGACCAAACATCATTGACTGCCTGTCTCAAGTCTGGATTGAAATTTGTTTCTTCAAATTGGTATTGGAAGATGAATGTTGATGCTTTGGTAACTCTGGAATCGCTTTGCTGTCATTGTTGGGTTTGGGATTTGTGAATATGGTTCATGTTTTTCTGTACTATCTATGCTTCGTAGTGAGGCAGGGGTACCCCAGGGCTGAATCTGGGGCCTCCACTTTTCTGAGTTTTCATAAATGATATTACTGTTGGCATCTCTTGTGACATCAAACTGTTCGCTGATGACACCAGCATATTCGAGATCATACTTGACTCTGTCACTTCTGGTAGACGTATAAATACTGCCCTTGGAAGAATCTTTGTTTGAGGCAAACAATGGAAAGTTACATTTAATGCAACTAAGAATCACTGACAAAGCGAGGAAACGCCTAACTTTATTTTTTAGACTGAAATATAGATTATAGTATAACACCTTAGCTGGACTATACAAAGCCATGATACGAATATGGATGCGTCCTATTTGATAATTGCACGATGGACCTGACAAATTTACTTGAATCTGTTCAGAATGAAGCGGCACGTATTTGTTTGGCTGCTCTTAAACGTACTCCTCGTCATTTACTTCTTAATGAATTAGGTTGGCCAACTTTGGCCAGAAGACGCTTTACATCGGATCGTTTTGGTAATTCTTTCATTCCCTCCACTATTAAACCTTGGAGCGATCTTCCGGACGATACAAGGCAATCTACTTTACTTGTTCAATTCAAATCTAAACTAAAAAGTGCTCTTTTGTCTGTTGATCCTGTGCCATGTCGCTGTTCGCACGGCTAAAGATTTCCTAATATTGTACATACACAACTACGTTTGGATTGTTGTCTTAATTCTCATCTTCATAGATTGAATATTCTTCCCTCTGCTGCATGTAATTGCTCATATCCTGATGAGAGTACATACCATTTCTTCCTCGAATGTCCCCTCTTTTCATACTATAGAGGATCCTTATTGAGAATGGTATGCAATATTTTGGCACGGGAAGTCAATCCAAACCTAATTGTTCACTTACCAGGTGACATAGAGCTTACTTATCTGACACATGGTAATGACAATCTTTCGTCAAGCGACAACTTCGATACTTTTTATTCTGTCCAAACCTTTATTATAGAAACAAGACGGTTTATATCTTGAGTTGGTATGAGTTGGATATCATGTTAGTATACTGACCAGTTTATTTGTCTTCAGATATTGTTTTGTCCGTTGTGTTTTGTACATATGATTGTGTATCTCTCTGCGTCTGGAGAGCCATTCATTTAGTATTATTGTACTACTGGGTAATCCAGGTAAAATGAATATGTTTAAAAAAAAAAAATTCAAGCTTAATGCCAGGAGGCATTATGTCTTTAGCTTGTTCGTGTCCACTACTGTTCATCCTTCCGTCTGTATATCTGTCTGGACACTGTGCATTACCACTGTATTTGAAATATACCCGGACAAAGTTAGCTCAAAATTGCACAAAGGCACTCGATGGAGAGTAAAATGAACTGATCAGATTCTGGGTCACTATGACGTATTTGTCGATCAATATTACCCAGAAATTGACCAGCACACATTTATTCCGGATATGCCTATCTTTTGCCATGTTTGTTTCCGTGGTATGTACCGACCACTAAGACAGATTTTGCTCAAATTTGTCTAACAGATACCTCATCTGGCCAAAATGAAATCATACGACTTCTTAGTCACTATGGTCTGTGTAGCCTTTCCTGTGGCCTGTGCACTGGCTAGTTCACATATCCGCCGGTTATGTTGGTTACTACGATAAGCTGCCTGGGCAGATTTATGCTCAAATTTGTCAAAAAATGACCTAAAATGGCTATTATCAACTGATTAGATTCCTGAATCAGTGTGACCTATTTGTAACTCACTTCACTTAATTTTGAGCTAATTTGTACAAGTGTACTTTATCTTAGTGAACTATGTAATAAGTTGCACATAGCATGCAATGCATATCCTGTCGTGTTGGTAACTACAACGATTATGTACAAAACACGCCGTAAATCTACGGTGAACATATTAGTGTTCAGACATGTTAGGCGTGGGGGAGATCTAGCTGTGAACTCATATATTCATAATTTCCTTTTTTTGTGCTTGCGAAAGGTTTTATCTGTTTTGTTCATCTTTTTGTCTTTGCACTTATCTTCTGTAGATGTGGTCAATGTTTGTTACCATGCATGCATCTCAAAAACGACCACGTCAGATTATACTTAAATTTGATGCATAACTACGTTATGAGGATACGATTAATTGATTAGCTTCTATGGTTACTGTAACCTATTTATCCATTACTGTGAACAATTTAGTGACAAACATGTATGAAAATTTTCAGAGTGCCTGTTCGAAAACGATTTGACCATCAAATATGTTGTTGCATGATGATGATTTAAGAGTCGTTTCATTGATACGTTCCGCAGACTTTTGACATCAGACCAGAAAAAACTTCCAAGCAAACTGCTTTTACCAGGGACCGTCCAAGCCTTGGATAATTATGTGGTGGAAGGTCCGAGTCTGTCGAAAGAATCTGATGTCCAGATGTAACCAGATATAACTAATTTGCTGTCACATCACAAAAATAACTCGCCAAAAATACAGTAAAGATAAGCTGATCGACATTTTTAACCCTGTCAGTGCCAATCACGTCTAAAGTCGATCTAATAAAGTCAAACTAGTATGAATTATCACAAGGATCCAAGATTCCTATTCCTCGTGAAAAGACATTTCATTCAAGTACTAATATGCTTATAGTTCTAGAGGGAATATCCCAGGTAAACAGCTTTTCTCGGTGCCCAATGCGCGCCGAGAAAAGCTGTTGACTCAGTTCAAAATTTGGCACTGAAAGAGTTAAAAAGAACAAAAATGAACCATTAGGTATCTGTAATTAACTAGGCTCTCAGGTCCTCAAACTTTGTGATAAGTGGAGACAGGAAAGGTGAAAGTTCTTTATTGGCCGTCTCGCAGAAAATGGTTTCAATACGCTTATATTTTCAGGCAAAGCAATCGTCAGCATGGAAACAGAAGTTACTTCAATGAGTGAGTCAGTATATTGCAAGCTGAGAAACTTGCTCTGCGTGTTACCCGCCAAAGACCCAGGATAGCTCGTTGATAAAGCCATTCGTCAAAATTAAAATGCTGAACGCGCTGTGGTAAAGACCCCCCCCCCCCCCCCAAAAAAAAAAAAATTTTTAAATAAAAACTAGAAAAGAAAATGTGCTTCGCGGCAAATCTGTCTGGGTGCCTTCAAAATCAGAAAAGTTTGAAATGCTACACTCTGCCATTGTTCAACATAATCTAAATATATGTATTATGCTAATTTGCATAAATTAGAATGCTATAACTTTCGTTCTAGGTTCATTGGATGTGGCTATGTCACAAACCTATAAAGTCGAGTTTTATAAAGATTATATATTTTATAAAGTAAAGTTTGAATAACACTACTATCTGTAATAGTTTTGAAGCTATTCAAAGACTTTAATTTTGTGTATTTGCATAAATTAAAAGCCTACAACTTTGGTTTATGGCTCATTGGATGCGGCTTTGTCACATACCTACAAATTGAGGTCGGAATGGCACCTCTATGTATAATAGTTTTGAAGCTATTCAAGATTTATATTTCTTGTATTCATCTTATTTGCATAAATTAAAATTGTATAATTTTGGATCATGGTTCATTGGATGCAGCTGTGTCACAAACCCAAAAATTGAAGTTGGAATGGCACCTCTATCTATAATAGTTTCGTAGCTATTCAAAATTTTAAATTTTGCATATCCACCTAATTTGCATAAATTAAAAATCCTATAACTTTGGTTCGTGGTTCATTGGATGTGGAGAAGCCCCAAACTGATAAATTGAAGTTGGAATTTGATCTCTATCTAAAATAGTTTCGGAAATATTCAACTTTTAAATTTTTCAATGCCCCTTATTAGCATAAGTTGAAATTCTACAACTTTCATTTCCTGTCCATTATTTGGCAGCTGTCACAAATCTACATTTGCCCATCAAAAAAATTTGCCTATCTGCAGTAGATTGGAAGATATGGAGTCTTAAAATTTGAGAAAGGCCCTAATTTGCGTAATTTTAAACATGTCGATTATTCCAAATCAGATAGTCAACTTCCTTACTAGCTCTGTTACCACGCCAAGTTTAAACATTGTAGATTGCACAGTGTCTGAGAAACGCTTCAGACAAATTATGTGGTGGTAATGAGAAGAAAGAAAAAATTTTGAGAAAACAGCATGTGTGGGATGGCACCCAGACATAAAGAGGGAGAGGGATAGGGAGTGGGAGAAAGAGCCCAGTCATCACCTCTTTCAAATTTTTATAGCAGAATAATTTATCACATGTAGGTCCCTGTTTAAGGTGATGCTATTGTTGCCTGTTTAGCAGACCCAGGGCCCTTGACAGTTGGACAGGGATCCTGAGCCACCAGCCACATACAAAAATAGCCTGACAGTTCTGCTGTAACCAGCCTGCCTCCCATCTTCCTACACACACAGACAGACAGACAGACAGACAGACAGACAGAGAAAGAGAGAGAGAGAGAGAGAGAGAGAGAGAGAGAGAGCCCATGGGGCTCAGTTCAGAGCATTGTTCAAAGGCAGGCTTGCATATTCAGTGGACCGTGCCTAAAACCTGATCTTCAGCCACTCAGCAGTGAGCAGAACTATTTTGTAGCCACAGTGGATCCAAACATGCATTTCTCTTAATTAGGGATTGCTTGGTGATTATAAGCTTTTTTACACAAACAGTATTGAGTGATGATTGTTCCATTAAATACTTCAACATGTGGATCTGACTTGACATCATATATAATTCATGATTACAGTCTAAATTATATTTTGTGGCAATGTAACAAATAGTTTTACATTTAACACATTGTGCCCCCTTTTCCCCTTCCACAAGAATATATTCAGACAAATAACATGGCAAAAAAGCTTCAAATTTGCCACATTTAGTTGCACTTCTAGAACTTTTGTTCACTGTTCATTGACAGATGTCTCAAACCTATAAGTGTAAGTTAGAACTTTGTGTCTATCTGCAATAGTTTGGAAGTTATGTAGCTTTTAAAATTTTAAGTGCCCCTAATTTGCATAATCTTAAACATCATGACTATTTCAAGTCAGGTGCCTAATTTCACTGGTAGGTCAGTCACCATGGCAAGTTTGGTGGTTTTCGGAATTGTAGGGTCCGAGAAAAACTCCGGAAAAATCTGGTCGTAAAGAAGAAAGAAAGAAAGAAAAAAAATTCTTAGAAAAACAAAATGTCTGGGTTGGCATCCAGACATAAAAAAAAACCTTCATAATTTCCGTTTTTATATTTCGTGCAGGACATTCGACTTTGTAGACCAAGTAAAATGCTGCAAAAATAAATTGCACATACTAGATGAATTAACTGTAGACCAAGACCCCCACCCCCCCCCTCCAAAAAGAGGAGGGGACTGACGGTCCTGTGCTCCGTTGTCCGAGGTGTGTAAATATCGACTGAGAGGTTGGGAGATGTACCAATCGGCAATACAGATAATAGTACAGCATACCTCCAGCAGTTCAAGCTCAAGTTGTGTCATACGCATAAAGATACTATGATATAATTGGTCTGGCAGCATTGCAGAAAAAAAATCTGAAAAAAAATGCTTCCAAATAAAATATCAACAAAATAATATGTTACAGGACCACATATGAAATAAACTAAGTAGAGAGCCCCCTATCGGGCAAGATCTGGTCAATACTTTTGTAGAAAATTGTATATACATCCGTGCATGCCACTACACTTGAACTGATTCTGCTGATGAAATCATTACTATTGATTATATATCCCCACCGAGTTCGAGGACAGTCCCGTCTGTGGTTTGGAGAAGCAGCAGTGTTTTAGACATTGAGATGTATTTGTGGACTGACAAAAGACCGACGGACTAACGACCAACATACGACTTTTCATCCTCTACGCTCAACCGACTGACTGACAAGTAAATTGAGTTAAAATGCGGTATTGGGGGATGCAAGTATAAGCCAGTAGTTGGCAGTTATATGAAGTGAAACTTGTATACCTGTGAGATAAATAAATTCTATAACACACACACAGACACAGTCACAGACACACACACACTCACACACACACACACACACACACACACACACACACACACACACACACTCACGAGTATGACAAAAAAATCGACAAAACAGGTACTGTCGCCATAAAGTTGCAAGTTTTTTTCCCCCAAAGCAACCCATGTCATCTGCACGCCAAACATGCCAAACCACAGACATGGTGTTTAGCGACATGACGTTACATCGTGGACCTACTATCTCTCAAATAGTAAGCCCATCATTACATGCAATGGACAATTATATAAGCAGACTCTTATAATCAAAAGAAAAAAAATGTATTTGGTGAGGGCTAACTAAAACTGGCTTGTATGTAGAGAGCAGCCATGTCACTGTTAACAAATCGATACTGTACATTTGGAGACCATGCAAAGCCAACTATCTGATCCGATTTCTTGCCACATTTATATACACGTGGTAAATATGTTTATGTCAGTGTAATGTAATTTGACTGAGGCTTCATTTCCACTTTCTGAAGGATCAGTTACTTTCAAAGAAGGGATAGGCAATCAAGGGTGTATACAAATAATGCTGTTATGCCCCCATGCTCATTTGCTGTGTTACAAAACAAAGAGGTATCAATAAAAAGTGACTACGCATTGTGTTCCTAGCTTTAGAAGTTGGTCGGTATAGGTGGACGCGAGACTGAACTTGTTATGTTACCAGGATTGACGCTATTGTGGAAAAATAAAAACCTTTGCAAATCTGTACCCGCACGCGGAATAAAATGAGCCAATAATCTGGGATTTAGCTTAGAACATGCGGAGTCCCGTGGACAGGAACAATACCACCAGACAGGTTTAGCTGTGGCGGTATCTTTGGCTGACTCGGTTCATAACTTGATGAATAGCGCCATTTAAATTTCACTGCACACGCAAGCACGCCTATGGTATTGTTTCGACCAATTGCCTAACAAGGAGAAAGCGGATGATGGTATTTTTTTTTTGTTTTGTTTTGTTTATTTTTTCTTTGAAATATATCGTTTGCTTTGATGTCCGCTAATACCGGTCGGGTACAATTAGCTTGTCAAAAGGTTAGCCTTCTTGTGTCACCTGACCAAAAGGGATGCGTGTAATGCGATATATCCAAACAGACCCCAAGCCGTTACATTGAGGCCGCCGCTTTGCCGGCCTTCCGTGTCCTGTCAATGGACTCTCTATACTCTCCCGTGGCCCCTAATATGTAAACGACCCACAAATAAGGTGAAAATTAACTTGCCCCATCAATTGACTACAACACCGATAGTGAATTATTAATATCCTTGGCCATGGCCTGCTATATTGCCATTTTGACACTTAAGGTGATTCGTATCGCTAATTCCAGAAAAAGTTCTTCGGGCCAAGAGCACGAGGGAGCCGAATGCCCATTGTTTTCTAGCATTGATGGGAGATAGATATAGCCGAGGCGGCACAACCTTCACTATTGAAATATGTGTCCCTTAGAGAATACAAATCTTCAAAGAAATTCCTACTTTGCCTTCCGGTCCATTATGACATATAAAAACCAATACTTAGCCACAGTGCATACGCTCTGGTTTTTCATTGTATGAAATTGTGTGATTTTATAAATGTATCGTCGTCGCTAAGAACCAAATATTTGGCCTCGAGGCAAGCAAGCCTCAAAGATGAAACCTTTATACGGGTTAATGAAAAATGTACTTGGCTTCCTTTCATATTTGTTTATTTTTCCAGCCTATTGTTGGTCAGTTATAACCGTTTTTGTGCGCAGTGCGCACATACAGTGGAGAGGGTGTGGATTATGTATGTAATTTAACACATTTGCCTCTGGTGTAATACTTTCTTTGGCTGTTATTCATACATGGCAAGAATGTCATCCTTTGCTTTTTTGTACATAGTTACAACTATATTTATGGCTCTAGTGATATAAAGATTATGGTATTTCGATAACTTGTATGTGTATGATTACAGTTCTTTCTGAGATACTTGCGGGGAGGCGGATCCTGCATAGCTTATGCAAAAATAATCTATGGGCTAGAAAAAGGCAAAATGCAGCCCATCCGTGTGTATACTAGAATACCACTCGCGCTCTCTTAAGAAGAGGTGTAGTAGGTTAACACAAGGAGGGTAGAGAAACCTACCCTCCTTGGTCAACATGAGGGCAAGATACTGCCCAGGTACAGAACCGCTATAGAATGCTCATTTCACGCATTTGTATACGGCTCCAACCTACGAGGAAAACTCTATTTTCCAGTCCGCTCATCAACACATAAAAGGTAGAGGCAGACTCGGGACAGTAACGGAAATTCAATGTGATTCAATGTGTTCAAAATGCAATGTATCTACATGGGGGGGGGGGGGGGGGTTGATGTATAAGGGGTTTTCTGTACTGGCGTACTGGGCATTTTTGTTTGCCGTACTTATGTATGGAAGCCTTTTTAATTTCTGTACGTCGCACCAACCATTATTTATACATTTTCTTATTTTCTGTACCTTGTACTAAGGGAAAATAGGAGAGGTCGCAATTGGCAGTTATTACTTGTACCAGCGTGCTAGGGGGGCCCTTACCACCCCCACCCCCGTATATCACATGCATACATAAATTGATTTAAACATATTTTTATTTTCGTAAGGATACAATTTGGAAACAGGGCAAGGCAAGGGCATAAATCCCTCTTGCAATCCGTAAATTATTATCCTGAATATAGATACCCATGAACCCGTCAAGGAAATTTACAATGATGGTACCCAACATAATGCTAAATGGTAGCAAGCTGTCCATGTCGTAAAAAGTGATTTGGTGGAACTATGTTCAGATTTAATAATAGAGCATTACATAGACCACTCCTCACGTATTTACGGCTGACCTTTTTCTGTATGTCAGATTAGAAACTTCAATATATATTACTCATAATTTTAAGTTCCATGTATCCCACACTATTATCTAATCTTGTTTTCTTTTGGGGTGGTTAATTTTGCCTTTGAATGACCTTCAAAGGTCAAACTGACATGTTAGCTTATTTCGTGATAGTGTAAAAATTGTGGTCACTTCTTGCTAAGCACTAATACAGTACATGTATAAAGCAGTAAAGTCTGCACTTGCAGAAGCAGCAGATTACTATCAGTAAAACACACGATCATCATGACCCTGTTGTTTCTCGTCTTCCAAACTGGCAGTTGGATTCTCTTTAAACTTAGTGGGACTTGATCTCCATCAATTTTTTCACTGTATTATGATGCTGTCATTTTTTAATTTTTAACAAATTATCAGAAGTAAAACAAATTGGTAACGGTATACGTACATGTTAGCATTGTTATTGTTACAATATTGATAAAGTAAACCTTACATATGGCTTGTATATATTTCGGTAATTTTGGATACTAGACCCATGGTCACGATTAAACACTAATAGGAAAGTACCTGTGGAGTTTCTTTTAGTGTGGTTAAACTTGATCTAGAGTGACCTTGAAAGGTCAACTGATGTAGTGGCTAGTATTTCGACAATAGTGGCTCATAGGGCCACATAAAGTGCCGGAGGGTATTGTCGTCGCCTGCGTCGTCCGTCCGTCCGTCCATCTGTCTGTCCGTTCGTCCGTCTTGTCGACGTTACAAACCGTGATATCTAAAAAAACATTCACTGTTGCTGTACCAAATTTTTGTCAAAGAAAGACCTTGTGATGCACCAGGTTCCTATGACCAGGTTCCTATTGACAACCAGGTTCCTGATTATTTTAAAACTTTTCATGAAACTTTTAATGTGTGGCGTCAACCCTGACGACGTTAACGCGATATCTCAAAAAATATTGACCGCAGCTTTCCCAATTTTTGTCATTGGTTTGAAATTGCATAGGGATACTTCCAGGGACCCCTAGACCTTAATTGTTCAACAGGTGTTGCAGCGCTTTGTTTTTTAATTCTTTACGATTCTTTGTTTGATTTTGAAAGGTTGACATCTCACTCTTGCATCAAAGTGGTCATTGTTTGGAGTGGAACCCTGACAGACCTAGAAACCAAACAAAACAAAATTTGCAGAAAGTGAGCCCCGCTTTTTCAAACTGAAAAATTAGGAAAATTGTTCGTTCACTTTGCGCAATTGCTGTATAAACACAACACAAGTGATACAAATGACACTGACAAAATGCATACACAATTTTCCAGTTTATGTACTTTTAAAAATATACACTTTGTTGGACTGATTTTTAGTGTATTGTGTTTTATGGCCAATTCTTTGGACACCTCTGCTAAGCAGAAGTATATATCCATAAGGCTATTTTCGACTCTTTCTCCAAAACTATCACTGAAATTGTTCTGAAACGTAGTGGATATGTTGCTTGTGTGAGGGGTAAACAAAGATGTTCACTAAGTAGTGATACTGTGCGTTTTTTTTTTTAAATTTGGATACTTGTTAGTTTATACATGCATTTCTTTTGAATACAATGCAAGTCAATGGGGATTGTAATGGAAATTCACATTTTCAACCTCTCCAAAACCGTAAACCAGATCCACTTCAAAGTGGGTGGGAATGTACTTTAGGTGGGTCTCTATGAAGTTTGTTCAAATGGTCACGCTTTCAGAGAATTTTAGATTTTAGCTCACCTGACTTGTTTGTCAGCTGAGTTTATGTGGTGGTGTCAGCTGAGTTTATGTGGTGGTTAGGCATTTGTCGTACGCCCGTCCTTTGGCGCCCACAATTCACATTTTCGACTTTTTCTCCAAAACCACTTGCCAGGTTCACATCAAACTTGGTGGGAGTGTACCTAGGGTTGGTCTCTATCAATTTTGTTCAAATGGTCACATTCCAGTGATTTTTTTCTTTTTTCTTTTTTTTTCTTTTTGGGCAAATCTGAAAAAAATCTCCGAAACCACTCACCCGATTGCTTTGATATCACACAGGAACACTCCTGGGGACTCGTATTTCTCAATTTGTTCACCAGGTGGTGCTGCGATTTTTTTCGGTTTTTTTTCTGATTCTTTGTGTGTTATTGATGTCTTCGCCTTCTTCTCCAGAACCGTCACTCAGATTAAGCTAAAACTTGGTGGATATGTTCCTTGTGGAGGGGTCCAACAAAGTTGTTCACTAGGTGGCACTGCTTTGGATTCCTGATTTTTAACGATTTTTTTTCAGTTCGGGTACTTATCGGTAAATGCACCTTTCCTATTGATTACTATGTAAGTCAATGGACATACTTATACTAATTCACATTTTTTACTTCTTCTCCGAATCCGTCATTCAGTTTGACTTCAAACTTGGTGATAATGTACCTTGGGTGGGTCTCTACCAGATTTGTTCAAATGGTCAGGCTCCAGTGATTTTCTATTTTTTTTAAAATTTTTTTTCTTTAAATAATTTCTTTGTTTTTTTTGGGGGGGGGGGCAAATCTTAAAAAATCACAAGGGTATATCTGCATGTGAGCTGAGCTCAGGACTGTCACAATCCTCTTGTTTCTATTTTTTACGACTTTTTTAAAGTAAATTTCCGATTTTTTACTTCTTCTACAAAACTTTTATTCAGATTGTTGTGAAACTTGGTGGAAATGTAGCATGCGGGATGATTAATCGAATTTGTTCAGCAGGTGGATATTTTGAATTCCTGAGTTTTAATGTTGTTTTTTAAATTTTAGTACCTGTCGGTTAACGCATGCGTTCCTATTGATTGCCACGTAATTCAATGCAGATTGCAATGGAAACTCATTTTGTACTTCCTCTCCAAGATCCTTATCCTCTGGACTAGAGTGGGACTTATTTTGGGTCGAATGTCAAGATCAACTGATCACACAGTCCTCTTTTTTTCTGTTTTTTGTTTGTTTGTTTGTTTGTTTGTTTTGATTTGTTTTTTGTTTTTATTTTGTTGTCACGTTTGTTTGTGTTTTTTTGTTTTTGTTTTTTAAAGAAAGTATCAAAATTAGGAAAAGTGGGTTAAGATACATGCATGTTAGCATTGTTACTGTGCAATGATAACAGCCTCAGATGTGACATATTGACCTATATGGCCTTGATTTTGGATACTATGCCTATGCTAACTCTTACACACCAATAGGTAAATAAATGTTGGCTTTCTTTTTGTGTTCTTAATTTTGACCTTGAGTGATATTGAAAGGTCTAGTGGCTAATATCTGGGTGGGGATCATACTCATAGGACCATAATTATTATAGAACACCAAAAGGAAAGCCACCAGTGTGGTTTCTTATGATGTTAATTTTGACCTTGGGCGATCTTGAAAGGTCAAACTGACATATCGGCACATATCTTAATAATAGTGGATTCCATCACTTTTCAGTGAAAAAATGACTCATTAACTGTATGAGTGAAGACTGACATTACAAACACTGATGACTGTCTTAAACAAAGGTGACCTTGATAATATTCTGAAGTTCACAGGAATACTTCTGTAGTCTGTGCATGCAAGATCAATTAAGCACAGGATTGTGACAGTCCTCTAGTTTTAGAATGTGTATTATCATTTTGTTAAGGGGGGGGGGATAAAAAAAAATCTTCTCCAAAACACTTGGCCAATTGCTTTGACATTCTACGGGGATTCATGTACACCCTCCTCCCATCTTAATTTTTTCAACAGGTGACGCAGCGATTTTTTCCAATTTTTATGATTTTGGGGGGGGGGGGGGGCTGTTTGTAATTTGCGACGATATCTGAACCACTGGCTGGATTCTCTTGAAGGATGGAAGAAATGTAGCTGGACGCAATCTACACCAAAGTTGTTTTACCACATGGAATACTGTCAGTTGCAGATTTGTAACATTTTAATTACCCCTAATTGTCAGTCAGGGTAGATGTTAGCATGGTTTCTATTGGGATACTGATGCACATGCACCCATATGTAGTTTTGTCCAAAACCGTTGCCCATGCAGATTCTGTTGAAACGTAATGAGGATGAACGTATAATATATGGTAAGGGTCTTTATCAAGTGTCATCGATCGTATGGTCATACTCTGGTGATTGATATATATATATATATATATATATATATATATATATATATATATATATATATATATATATATATATATATATATATATATATATGTGTGGGAGGGGGCATGATAACGAATGGTGTGCGAGACCGCTTTTCCAGTGGCTGTCGAATTGCACACACACGCACGCGGACACACACACACACAGGTAGAGCAGGGTTGGACTTTTTGGTGGAAAGTTTGAAGGTCGGGTCTTTTAACCCAGCGCCTCTTGTAATTATACTGATGCTATAGGGAAAAGTTGCACAGTTACATATTACCGACATAATATTATATCTTTTTATTTGTTCTTTGGTGGACCCACAGCCTGGAAAAAAAACATGGGATGGAGACAAGTTGAAAATTTAATGGCCGAGTTTGTTGTCTGTGATTCTATGGTGGACAAACTGGGAAGTGTGTGATGATCTATAGGAAAGTTAAAACATTGATATATCTCCTTTGATATCGTCGAATAGCTTAAGAGAAATACATTTCCACTTTTTTTGTCGACACGCAATTGATGGTATAGTATGTCAGTGGAAGGATTCGTCCTCAGCGTTGAAGTTCAAAGCGTAGTACATGTATTGTGTCGCTTTAAACGTTACTCAATAACGGATTAATTTCATAGACTGTAAACGTAGGTTCACAGCGACTAATATTCAGTGCCCAAAGAGATATAAATCTCATATACTTTTTCTCATAAGAATGGTCAGAGCAGAGTCGGACCAGATAAGAGCGATAAGTTACATGCTAAAATATGTTTAAGTAATTTGCACGCATCAGCGTGTCGTATACAAAGTTATCATTCGCGATTGAGCGTTGGTCGAACAGACGCGATTATTACAATCAGAGGATTCCGTAGATAACCAATTCGATAACTCTGTGTAAGCCAACACAGGGGAAACAGGAGATACTAAATTCCTGCTTCCTCCCGATTGATTAATATCGCCTGTCTTGTATGATGTAAAGTAAACTGTTAGGTGCGATTATGACTTCTTTGATCCCCCTATCGGCCACGAAGATGCTGTTAATCTCGTGTTTGCATATTGAATGATGTAATTTGTAAAAGAGGACTACATTTGTTTCATATACAGAAACGATCACAAACGTGAAATTTGCTTTTAATGTGGAAAATATATGAGAAATTTTGTTCATTTTGTACAACAAATATGTAAATAATGATTTTGTGGACCCTTCACACGAGCTATTTTTACGTGTGTTATATCATCTTTATTTGCCCCGCCCCCCCCAAAAAAAGGCACACAGATGAAAGAAATGTTCATGATTAATGTAAAGGCGATCTGAATGAAGAAAGAAAAAATCAATATATGGGAATTGCCATTTTAGATAAATGGTTGATGATTTTTCCGCTGAAGTTTCTTCATTTGGCACTCAAGATTGGCCATTATTTTATCGACATCCGTTTAATCTTCTATTTAGGGTCTTGACAGCTCCCAATACTATCCCATGAACAATATGGCTTCGTTCCTAATGACAAACTCAAATTAATTTCAGCGTACGTTGCCGTGAGGACCTGACTGACACATGACATGACCTTGATCGTCCATCACTTAAGTTTGTCTTTCTTTTCTTCTGTTCTTCTCAACTAGGGCGTGGTCTCGATGATTGACAACCCTTGTCGAGTGCTGCTACAAGGCGTGCACCAGCTGTTTGATCGACAAGTAACCACGGCTTGGGAAAATGACTCTAATCGGATCAACAGACTGGTGTTTATTGGTAAGTGTAAACAAAACAAATTGATTAGTGTTATCATAGATGTGTATATTTACCTTCTTTTAATGATCTGTTGACACAAGTCAAGTGTAGCTTCCCAGTATTTTGAAGTAAATCTCCACGTCCACACATTTCCCCATCTCTGGTGTTGAAAAGGTGGAAGTTTTTGCTGCAGGAAACTGTGTTCTCCTTTCTTCTGGAGTTCTCGTTTGCAGATGCATCGTCTCCAGTCTGTTGATGGCTACCCCGTTTGTTGGTGTGGAGAAGCATAACAGTTTGTCAAACGTTTGTCAAATGTTTACTGGTGCCGGCACGCAGAAATTACTAACACATGTTGTGATGGGTAATTAATGCTCGTTAAGAACATGCTTGCACAGTCTTGTCAACTTTTGTGGGCTGCAAGAAATCGGAGAAGCACATTTGGTCCGGGCCAGGGGCAAGACGTATATGCTTGGTTGTGTTGAGACAGCTGTTGGGTGCGCATACTTGTAAAGCATGGTATATTTTCTCATGTCATTCAAGAAACTCAATCTAAGACCGCTTGATTAATGCTGGGCCTCCAAGTTGCCAAACTTTACCTTTGATGTAAGCTGGGAATCCATCGAAGATGTTAAAGCTCCCCTCAGTTAAACACCGAGCTATCAAAACAGTATGATAGTGGCTTGGTTCCCTGAATAAACTGACACTTATGTTACACCTGGAGAAGATGAAGTTAGAAGACTTTTTGTTAGTCACTTTGTTTGTCTCTGTGGTCTTTTTGGCTTGACCAGCTGTCATGCTGAAGAGTCAAAAGTGGTAGAGAAATACATTCCGGACTTTTGGAATAAAAGCTGCCGCAATGTACTATTGTTATGTTGTGTTAAAAAGACCTCTTCACTCGATTTTTATGTGGCCCCGACTTGTATTATTCTCTCATTCTCTTTTCCATATCTAATGAACCGAGTCTTATAGCACGCATGTTAGAGCAATCCCTCCAAGCAGACGACAACCAGAATACACACCATGGTGGCAAAAAAAGGCGGGAGCTGTAGTGCAACAGGCACCCACAGAGCGTAGCAAATGCCACTGGCTGGTAATTGTTGTGGACAATGAGAAAGGTGGATATTTCACGCCGGGTTCAAAAGTGCCTCCCCACAATGGAATTGAATGCTCAAGTGAACGAATCTTGGGCAAAAACCTGTTTATTTTCAAACAAGAGGGGAAGTGGGAAGCGCGGATAGTGATGCTAAACTGCGCGCAAGACACAGGACCCATAGAAGCGCGATGCTGAAGGGAACCGAAGCAAGCTGTGCTTGGAAAGACGAGTTTGTTTCCCGACAGCAAAGGGCCTAACCTCCCGTGTGTCTTGTCAATAGGGGAAACTTTGTAGCCTTAATACGACAGTGTTTCATCCGAAGCAGAAATTCACTAATCGAAAATCCGAAAGGTTAAGGCTAGTCTTTGGGAATGTTAACATTTATCTAAGGAACAAAAAGATCTCGGGGGAGTAGAGGTCTGGCCTTTGATTTGCTTGCCAATAGAGCTTTTAGAGACGTAAATTGGCAAGGCTAGTGAAAGTGGATTAAATCGACGTATTACTAGACATTTTTGTAACAGTGCGCCCGACGACACCCAGCCCAGCGTAGCGTATAAATGTAAAAGGTATGTCGCTGCAAATCCGACTTGTCTGGTAAATCGATGGTATTATATCCCTATTTGTTCAACATCACAGCGTTATTGTGCCGGGGACCCCGCAGATAAAACCGTCCCAGCTGGCGTATTTGTGAGCGAAACATGCGGGAAGTATAAACCAATATTATCACTGCCCTTCTTCCAATGGTCCTCGTTATGCAAAACACGCAAATAGAGGATATCCACAGTGCAGGTCTGCACCTAACAGTTACTTGTTATTCTTTACTTAGGGACGCTATCAGCACATCTCTCAGTTTGGTATCTTTTCATTTGCAGCACCTAGGGTGGTTTACACAAAATAGCTCGCCTGTATATGCAAGTGAGAAGAGCCGGGTCCGTATGTGTCGGTGTTTTGGGATCAGTGTATCAGTGATGGTTTGATGTTTCGGCGGCCTCGATCATGATTTCAGAGATTGGGCTGATTAGCCTGGGCCATTTAGCATTCCCGTTCGCTATAATGAAATTAGTGGCGATGTCATGGTAGGCACTTGAGCCTGATCGGAATGCAGCCATTGTTGACCGTCGTTCATCCCTTTGCTGTCATTCTAGAAAAGTCCACATTGCCGCTGCCCTTTGAGAAATTGATTAGTGCAAAGGTCATATAATTACAAGCCCCCAAATATTTTCCTCTCGCCAACGATACACAGTTCGGTGCTGAACCCGTGATCTACTGAATGGTTAATTGGGGTAATTTTAGGAGGGCCAATTAAAAGGTTACACTTAAACACGATAAGGTGCCACCCCTTTAAAGTCGACTTTGTCGTTGATTAAATACCATTATGTAAATGTGAAATCAGCCTGTTCAATCTGTTTTTGCAGGGAAGCACTTGGACAAGACAGTCCTTGACGAGAGTATATCGAGCTGTTTGCACAGATGACCGCGGGCAATAAAAATTTGATACAAAAGTGATCGACTTTTGACAAAGGCTATGCAGATTCCGGGACATGTGCAGCGGTGGGTTTCACTGAACTCCGAAATTGAAACTCGCAATAGAGACTCGATGACAGACCTCACAAATTCCGATTTCTTAAACTGCGCGTCGCACAAGGTTTTGGAAGACAGTTTGTCCACGCTGAGAGCAACTGGAGTGGGTGGTATTACATACTTGTGGACTCAAAATATTCCACCCATTCTGGTCACAATACCCAAATGATTGCTCTCGCCTCATTTTCTAAATGGTGGTCTTTAAATGGTTGTGGAATATAGTATTCATTAACGCAAACATGTGTCCATTTTGCCAGAAACATTGGGCAATAAATTCTGTATTGAATGTTAGCTTGCACATAAATGTATACAGGTTTTGTACACTTCAGTGCAATAAAACTTTTGTGTTGTATCAGATCTGCACTTGGCTCGTGTCGTTGTGTAAATGCCTTCAGGAGCACGAGCCAAATGCTGTTAATGCATGTGTATGTTTCATTTGCAGGCTTCAATGTAAATTCGCACTCGAGATATATAATGCAAGGCCGTACAAACTACAAGCTCTAAATAGCATTGTCAGGGCAAGGCGTTCCAAGTGACACCCTCAGAGTCTGGTGGGTCATTAGAAGGGAATTAAAAACTGGGCTTTGTCACGAACTGCTACATACAGGATTTTGTTCTTCAGACATTTGTATGTAAGTTTTCCTTCAAACCAAACTGCTGAGTAAACTGCACGGTCAATAATGCTGTTATCACTACACGGGATTCAACTACAGATTAATATTGACGCTACGGTACACTGCAAAGTTACGACACACATGCCTGAATGTCATTCACTGTTCATTCATTTAGACATGCCGGAGAATGACGTGTGTGTGTGTGTGTGTGTGTGTTGTGTGTGTGTGTGTGTGTGTGTGTGTGTGTGTACACAAGGGGAAAGACAACAATTTGAGGGTTTTCACGATCGTTGAAAATTAAAATGCAAACAAAGAAAACGACTACTGAAGTTTTGAAGAAAAAAATGCATTCTAAGCAAGTCCATAATGAAATCACGTTGGAAATAAACCAAGTTGAGATCCCTTTGATATTCAATTTATAATATTTTTAAATATTAAGACACACGGCTTTGCTTAACTATAACAGACTGGCAAAAGATATACTATACCCAATTGCATCCATCTCCAAAACAGAATATAGAGGGTGGGTAAGGGGATTTCCTGTACTGGCGTACTGGGGCTTTCTATTTACCGTACTGGAGTACTGGAAGCCCTCTTATTTTACGTACTTCATACTATCCCAACTTTTGAAAGATTTTTATTTTCCCTGCTGCGTACTCTAGAAAAATAATTACCTGTACCAGCGTACTGAGATCCCCCTTACCCCCCTTCAATATAAGACAACAACAGTGTGTATTATGTGCACACACAGGGATTATATATATATATATATATATATATATATATATATATATATATATATATATATATATATATTATACGTACGTGAGGGTCATAATAGGAAGGAGTAAAACCGAAATTTTCAGGGAGCGGGGGTGGGATGCAGCCTTCAGGTAAACTATGCATGCCACAGCCCAAACGACATTATTATTATTATTATTATTATTATTATTATTATTATTATTATTATTATTATTATTATTATATGTGTGTCTGCGTGCGTGTGTACGTTCGTGCGTCCGTCCGTCCGTGCGCGCGCTCGCCTGTGTGTGTGTGTGTGTGTGTAACTAGTTCATAAATCTTTACATTGGTGAAATGTATGTATAATATCACCGACTCATACACATGTTGAAATAACTCCTGGCGGATTCAATCAAATTCTGTTTGTTTTTTCCAGAAACAATATGCAGGTTTGTGACTGAACATCAGTGCTTCACAAGTGGGGGTATATTACCTTTTCAGAACCTGAATTACACTCTCAGAAAATTCTAAAGGGTCACACGTCTTGTTTTTGTACATGTAAGATCTAGTTTTCTTCCATGAGTTTCCCTTTTTGTCACACACAGAAGAAAATTCTAACAGGAACACTGAAAATGTGTCCCAGGAGTTGCTCAAGTCTAATATAGTTTTCGAAATAGGGCCTTTCAAATTAACAAAAGACTCCAAAGTCCTTATACATCAGTTCTACTTTCATAAAGACACCTCTTCCCCTAGAGAAAATAGATATAAAGAAAAAGAAAGAATAATTTTTCAGGCACAAAGCACACAGATACACGTGAATTATGTTGCAAAAAAGTAAATTAGAGTAACCTGTGAACACTTATTTCATATTTTCATTACTATGTGCCATTTTACATGCATGTCAAATATTATAGTTCACTTAACTCGCACAATTAACATTTTATTTACATTTGAAATCTTAGAACACGCCCTTTTTAAAATGTGTTATTTTTAAATGTTTGCGTTAGTCTGTCAATTTATCAGTCTTGTAAGGTACGGGGGACGGTACCCCCCCCCCCCCGTATTTTTGGTGTGTCTACCTGTCCTTAAACGTATCTACCTTGTTTAAATTGTTAATAACTACTAACTACATCACTTTCAATCGATGGTGGCACGGTCTAGTAAACCTTGTCACCAAAATATTGGTCGTAATCCACCAACGTTTAGCATTAATATCATGAATGTAAATTTCCTCTCACAACCTTCGAATATATCCCCGTACTGCTTTCCTGTTGGCCGTGATACCTTCGTTGCGCACTTCTGTGAACATTTTGAAGTTTATTTATATTGCCCCAATTTTCAGCTCAGTAGGTGGCGCAGCAGTGATGAGCGACAAGACCATCAGATCTTCCCATATACAGACCATGGGCTTTGTTCTCATTAAGACACTTCTTATCTAGGCATGATGGAGTGGGCACTCGAACCTGACAGCGGTATATATATATATATATATATATATATATATATATATATATATATATATATATATATATATATATATATATATATATATATAAAACAGGGGTAAAACTTTACCTTTTTTGTAAGTTGTCCATGGACAACCAGGATATTTTCTCAAGTTGCCCCAAAACTCCTGAAGTTACCTATTTCCTCTGACGTAAATAATTTATCAAATAACTGTATACTGAGTCACACAGCACTTGCTAATTTCACAACGAGCAGTGTTCCTGTGCAATTGATTTACCTCATTGCATTGGAAAATATGAATCTTTGACATAATGATAAATTGTATGCATCAAGTCAAATTGTTTTTAAAGGTTAAAAATTTAAAAAGTGCATTAGCTACTGGATAATTAATGTGGAATATGGTATTAAATCATTGCATGTAGACCCAACGACCAAATAAGTTTCAAAATTTCCGTTTTCAATTCACAAAGAGAAACTTGAAATTGAATGTTCCATTTGCATAATTATAAAGGCATATGAAATGACTTAAATCTATGTGCATATCCCACAAGGTCATATTGTATTACTTCATCTTAAAAGGTAAACATCTTTTTGAGACTTTCAATAATTTTGTTTAGTGTATTCTGTTGCATCTTCAGCTGAATAAACAGATAGTACTTGGTTGTGACCTCTCTCATGGGTCATTTAAGTTGATAAAATGTATTGTACATGTACTTGAGTAATTCTTATACGAAATGTATATAAATATATACCACCAAATCATTGGTGATCCCTGCTCTGACTCATTTCGGTTTATAAAGCACCGCGATGATTAAGCTGAAAATAAAAAGTTGCCCCTTTGCAACGAGGGAATCGTCTAAAGTTGCTTCCCAAAATTTTTAATTGTCTAGGGCAACCAGACACTCCTTAATTTCGGCCCATGTATATAATATATCAATGCACTTCGCTAGTCTGGACACCTTTAATTATATTCTTTGTTTGAAAATAGAATATCTTACGGCATTTTAACTGGAAAGACATTGTTTTGGAGAACCCTTGCGCAGTCTTGGGAAACTGTGTGAACGTGAACTGAAAAAGTATTTTTGCAAATTGACACGTTATGGCGGCCACTCAAACTGATGCAGTATAAAAACACAAGTCTTTACCTCAGATATTTTAATTTTTTATGCAGTGACGTGTAAGACATACCTACACCCGGTTGCTTGCACAGGTTGATCCCACCTGCGGGTAGGGCGCGCTACCGACCGGCAGACCACTGCTCTCTTCAGATGAAGCTTGCAGCCCTGGATTTATTGCCACATGTGCGTTACAGATTTGCTCAACTTCATTCTACGCTTATTTGTACAAAGGTCATGAATGTTTATTTTTCGTTTTCCCCGAAAACAATTGAGGGCAATATTTTACATTTATGATTGTATACAAGATGTCTTGGAGTGTCAACACTCTAACACAAGCAATCTGTATCTTTTGCGTTGGCCCCTAACTTTTTTGGTGACCTTCACCAAGAGAACGATGGGAAACGTGGCAGGGAAAGACCGATCGATGTATTATCATTCCGCCGGCCCACTTCTCTGGAGAACAAACCCCATCAAACACTTTGGTTCATCTACTGCCAGCGATAGTGCACGGGCGTGCATTGTTTTACACATTTCGAAAAACAGTTGCATATAATGCGCAGCTACCCTGGTTTATTACATTATATATATATATATATATATATATATATATATATATATATATATATATATATATATATATATATATATATATATATATATATATAATATATGTGTGTGTGTGTGTGTGTGTGTCTGTGTCTGTGTGTTTGTTTTGTTTTGTTTTTTTGCCATTGCGCAACATTGCCTTGAGTTTAATACCAGCCTATGTGTGTTTTAACAAATTGTATTGTAAAATAGAACATAGCCAAAATCCAGCAAATCCCATATGAACGGAATATTCATGAGCATGTATGTAGGTTTTTAACCCACGTCTGTGGCACCTGTCTTTCAGCATCCATGTGCCAAACAGCAGTGTACACAGTTTTTGTTTGCCAGGTAAATCACATAGCATAATTATCAACATGGGCGTGGCTTAGAAAGGTCTCTATCAATTGATATGGAAATGCCCGCCTCTTAAATCCAGCCACTCGATGGAGTCACGTGACCGCTGATACTTTTATTGACAGCGCCTCTCTTGTGTTGTCATTGCCGGTTAAAGTGTTATAGAATGTGCCTGTTTGACCGCGTAGGTGGCCACATTTTAGAGTTCTCGTCTCGTCATTGAAAGTTGTCTGAACATTAACAAGTCCTCGGAGGTGAAGAAACTTGAGGGAATTCTGCTAATCGTACAATCGGTCTGACAGCTAGGATTATCCAAGGAAACACGCGGCTCATAGCCTGGTTTATGGACAGACACTTTATTATGACTATGTTGTCTTGCTGATATATTTGTGTGTTGTGCAGTTAATAACGCGTGCAAACTTAGCACCGCATGCAGAACGGTGCGATGCGCTTCGATATGGAGACAAGCGGAGGGTCGGACGAGATGGCAGATGCACCCAAGGACTATTTAGTTCAGCAACGCCGTGATCTCCTCGTGGCTTCTCCACAACAGACTGCAGATATACACCCTATGGGCCACAGCAGCCCCATTATGAATACCAAAGTGGAAGAAATCAGAGACTCGGACTTCTGTGAGGAAGATGGGGACTTGTGCCGTCCTCCTCTGTCGTGTTCACCGTGTAGTGACATTGATGTCACTTCAAACTTGGACTGTAAAAGTGACTCCAATGATTCCAAAGAAGACAAGACCACAGTAGACCAAGAAAACGACGTCATAAAGAAATCGGGTAAGAGTAATTTAGTCAAACCTCCTTACTCTTACATTGCACTGATAACTATGGCTATATTGCAGTCTCCACGCAAAAGACTGACTTTGAGTGGTATTTGTGAGTTTATCATGAATCGTTTTCACTACTATAGAGAGAGATTCCCCGCATGGCAAAACAGTATACGGCATAATCTATCTCTCAATGACTGTTTTGTAAAAATACCTCGTGAACCAGGTAATCCAGGCAAGGGAAACTATTGGACCCTGGACCCTGCTAGCGAAGACATGTTCGATAACGGTAGTTTTCTGAGACGAAGAAAACGGTACAAAAGGCACTCGGTGGACATATTACAAGCACCAACTGCCTTCATGACCCACGCGGACCCGTTCGGTCATCACCATGGACTCCTCGCTCATCACCACCATGCGTCAATGCCGTACCATTACATGTCACCATTGCCACCGCCCGTGTCGCTACTGCCGCCTACAACGGACTTGACTCGCACCCCACTCAACCCGATAACCCTCAGCCTCTCCACGCCGACGGCCAACTCCCTCAGTGCGGTGAGTAGTCTCAGTTCTCCATCACCTCAACGCCCGGGGTTTTCAATAGACAGTATTATTGGTACTTCATCCTCGTCTTCATCAACCAGCAGCGGTGACACTACAGGCAAATATACCATTGCATCGTTCCGGCCGCCCATGGCACCAGGTCTGCCGGCCGGCTTCCCATCTTCCCTACGTTCACCATTGGAAATACCAAGATCCATAGGTATGGGGAGTGCATTTAGTACACCTATCCCCATGCCCATGGGGTCAGTTTCTGCTCTGTCAGCTTTGGACTTAGAAAAATACAGGCAGTACATTCAGACTGTCCAATCTTGTACAGTGCCAGCATGGACTAGATGAGAGACTACACCGGCGTATGTCAAGTGTGAGTGAACATTCGTCTATGTAGAAAAATACAAGAAAAGTAATTTATATTATTGTCCTAAGTGGATATCATGTAAATATGTATACATACATATATATATATATATATATATATCTATATCTATATATAAATATGAAAATTGTCCAGATCCCGATACTGTACATTATTGCAGTGACTTGCTTTCTGGATTATGATGGAAAATTTATGTGAACTGTACTTGAGAGCTGCTTGTGTGTGTAGGGACTGAACGAACATGTTTCACAACAGATATACCAACTAGCAATCTGTCGACGAGGGTATTGCATCTCTAGCAATTTTTTCGCCTTGTAGGTTGTGTTTTCAACCCAATTTATACCCCATTTTTCGCAGAAGAAACTGTAAACTATTAATATTTTCTTACAATGGTCTGTCATCATCTTCAGCGCATTTGAAGGTCATGTCGCATTCAGAACATGTCACTTAGCTTCCAAACACATGTAGCCTCTTTGTGGCCAAATGTAGTATTTATGGCAGTTGTTGTCAAGTGTATTTTGACTGAAAGAGTAAATGTGTCGTATCAAAAAAATCAGATTTTAATTAGAGCTTCAAATAAAAGAAATTCTGACGTCTAGTTTTCCAAGGAATACATCAACACGATGTATCATGGTATGGTGCTTTTATGATATTTCAGTGTAATAGTGGTGAAAGATGTTATAAAAAGTATGAGATCTGTAGAAATTGCACCAAAGCAGTAGAGCATGAAATGTGTATTTATATGTTTACCGTATGACAGTTTTCAGTTGAGTTCGTGTAAATGGGACTGTAGTGTACAGGAGAAGAGGTGTGGTATTTCAAGGACTATAAAAAATGTCAGCAGATCAGGCCAAATGGCACGGAAATAATTTTCCAACATTATCTTTAAATCTGGTCCAGATTATTCAAATTGTCCATTATTTTCTTATAAGTGGTCGTTTAATTTCCTTGTGAGATTAATTGTGCAATTTTTCACGCAGTTCTTCTGAGGTGAAGAAAATGGCTTTGCTCCATCAAGTAGGACTCCCTCAGTATTATTGTATAGAGAACGAGTGGGGGACAATTTTGCGTTTTGGGCTAATTAATCAAAAAAGCATCTTATCATGCATGCTACGTTGCTTGAAAGCTCCTACGGAGCCAGGAAAAAAACGAACCGTTCCCTGAGTGTTCTTGTCCAAGTGATCACGGGTAGAACTCTGGACGTTATTTACTGCTCCTCGAGTGAGGGATCGCTGGAGCGTCGGCGACTAATGTCCATACAGTGTGATGGAAATTAAACGGAAAACTACCAGTTAGATTAAGTTAGCCACTTGAAAATGTAAGCACGCCTATGGACAAATTGGACGCGTAAGAGAATTCAAATATATTTCCTTTTTATGACTCGAGTTTATTGTTCTTTTTCATGTTCTGCCAAATCACGACCTAGTTGTGGTGTGATTGCCAAGAATGATCCTTGATTTACACAAACAGGCTTTGTGGAATTAATGTTTTCATTTCCGAATATTGCCTTACCCTAAATGAGAAAACCATGCAAGTTTAATGAAGCAGTTTTATCCAAATTAAAAAGTTGTGGTAAATTCAATCATTTAACTTAGCCAGATTACCTGGTCTAATATAGGACTTCAGTGTGTCGTGATTGTTAATAAGCCCAGATTAGCTGGTCCCGTCTCTCTCTTTTGCGGATATGAAACCTTGGGCAGAATTATACAAAGATGCAATTTTGCCAGGAGCTATGGCTAAGACAGGCAGATAGGTATTCCTAATTTAATCTCATAATGCGTAGTCTTGGCGTTGATCTGTATTCGACCGAAGATGGGTACAAAGGCACACAATCGGGATTTGTGATCTTTGCTGATTCCTCGCTGTGGCAGATAACGGCAATGAGAGAGAAGAAACCTCATCTGTGCAGACTAGATGCTACAATTTATTTAGTGATACATCTCCCGGTGACAGCCCTGGAATTATCCTCACAGTCGAGACGACTGATTGTGACAAGGCCGAGCTTGAAAGAGTGAGTGAAAAGGCAGAATGAACCGATCTGTCGGTTGTCTTGTTTCCACACGAGTGTGTCTTGTACAGAAAACTCAATCTGTGCATTGCCACAAGAAAGCCATTCTGTGGAGTCCAACTGCGGTGTAGTTTTTCCTTTATATGTAGACGGCCCGTTGTTGCTGCTCAGCCCCACGTAAGTGTATCGCTGATA
Organism: Hermodice carunculata; assembly: GCA_964020975.1. Classification (NCBI taxonomy): domain Eukaryota; kingdom Metazoa; phylum Annelida; class Polychaeta; order Eunicida; family Amphinomidae; genus Hermodice; species Hermodice carunculata. The sequence continues at coordinate 2,255,120 of OZ026629.1, read as the reverse complement.
AGAAACGGTAGAGTCGCAGAGATCTGAAACGGCCACTTCCCAGAGATTATCACCGTACTAATATTTACGGGATATGTATTTCATTAAATGCGAAACTGAGCCCAAGACAACTTAACAGATATTTTGACAGAAGATAAGGTCCTCAGTACGTCCTAGAGCCCCATAGAGTACGTTGTGTGATTGACTGTTCCCAAAAGGTTGCCTACATAATGGTGTAATGGAAGCTATTAGTGTGGCAGGCTTGAGGGGATACATGGCAGTGACCAGCTGAAGTTTATCCATCAATTACTCCCCTCCCTGCAAAGTATCCGGGTCCAACTGGTGTTCTGCTTGTGGAAAATGCAGTCCGGATTCCTCTGGCATAAAGAGCTGAAAGCGCCCCTCACCGCACTAACACGGTGCCCGGTGCGGTGGCCTTCAACATGGGGGGACGTGGAACCACTTTGTAGTGGGTACTTGTCGCTGAACTGACATCTGGTCGCGTTTTTTTTTACATACTTTATGAACCCTTTTTAGGGTTTGTAATGGTAGTTGGTAATTTTTTTTTAGCATGCTACATTGCAAACATTTTCTCAAAATTTATATATCATTGGGTCATTGAAAGGACATAAGACACACCGATATATATATATATATATGTATATATCGCCTGTATAGTACTTTGTGTGTATATATATATATATATATATATATATATATATATATATATATATATATATATATATATATATATATATATATATATATTTGTATAGTACTTTGTTGAGAAAGTCACAAAATACTTTCTTTGTTTTAACGAGCTTTTTCAACTGGAAGTTTATTATAGAGAGAGAGAGAGAGAAAAAACCACTATTTCATCTTAAATGCATTGTGAGCCAGTTTTAGAAAACATGGGTTCAGACTTCCTTAGAAAGTCTGCCAAAGGCAGGATCTGGGCTGAAGGAAGGAGGGAAACAGTTGTGTAATCTCTGTTTGAATTTACTGCTATAGTTTACTTTCTCGACGACATGCTTTAGACAATTTGTTATTTCAGTTGGTTGTCTTAATAACCCACTCTGACAGCTCCATCCCAGTCCTTGTCATCCTTGTAAATATTTATGTATATTTGTGGGATCCACGCGTCATCGGAGATGATAATCTTGATATCATGCTAAGATATCCCTGCCCCCACCGTGAATGTAGTGGTTCTCATTTGTAACACTCTAAACCTTCAGAGAGAGTGCCCGACGGGAGGCTTAGCATCCCCAATACTTTTCCCACGATTGGTATTCATAACATCACCTTACCACCAACGAAGAAGCCTTCTTGATTTTAATCGTTCTTGGTAGATATGCAGCCACGAGAAACGTGGTTGTCTTTGGAGACATAATTGCAGGCTATTTAGAATCTTTTTAATGTTTTATCTTGAGTTGTTTTCACGCCCTCTTAAGTCTTTTTGGGTTAGTAGACACCCATGATGTGATCCCTCAAACCCTGTAGCGGCTGGTTTGCTTACAAATTTTTAAAGTCCGTAACAAAGTTTTCTCTCAGTGGGGTTGGCGTTTTTGAAGTTGCACCGATCTTTTGTCGAAGCAGCCGTGACCGAATTAGATGAGCACAGTAATCTGCCTACACAATTTCTAGAACGTTTCGACTTTTGTCTGGGCAGCATTGCTCTAATAAGCGCGAAGTAATTAGAAGTTAATTAAGGCAAGGGAAGTCTCACGGACTCGGACAGACTGACTTCAGCTTTATGTCTAACAAGATAAATATTTTGTGAGAATGTTTTATCTGCGTCAGGAATTCTGCATCACTGTTATCTATTCTGGCGAACTTAATCAAATATCGGCCTGACTGAACTCCATGCAGACAGCTTTAAATTCTGTTTGAAGGAATATCGGAAAAGGATTAGCATCACCATGAGAAATTTCAGACTGGAATGACTGCATTTGGTGTTTATTACCCGCTCAAATTGGACACATGATTTAGTTTTTCAAACTTTAGTGGTTATTTTGTGCATGGCTGCGTTGCATACCGAATTAAGCATTTCTGACAGAAAGCTCTGTATTTAATCATTAAGAACTGATTTAGACTGTCAGTTTCAGAAGTAAATCTATTAGATGTATTTTTGTTCTCCTCAAAGCTTTGCTGCGGTTCTGCAAATGTTGAACAATGCAAAATGTAGTATAGCTGTTATCTTCAAGGTGCAAAACCCTGCATGGAGTTGATGATGATGGCTGCCTTCAGGTTACACATCTGCAAGAAGTTGCCCCATTTTAGCACACATGGGATTTTGTCTCCATTCCCTGGATACTGGGCGTGTAGCGTATCACCGCTTGTTATATTGTAAGTGCATTTTATTTTAAATGAGAAAACTGAAATTCAAATACTTCACCAATGGGCTAATTTATGGGACACAGCCAAACACATACAGATATGTATGTATGTATGTATGTATGTATGTATGTATGTATGTATGTATGTATGTATGTATGTATGTATGTATGTATGTATGTATCATATGCAAGTATGTATGAGTGACGGACTGCTGGAGTTTTGTGGCTCATGTGTGGCAGTCGGTTTAATTGGTCTTTGTTGAATTGAAGGACCCTTTCTCCAGCGCTAGTAAAATGTACGAAAAACTCTTTCGAAAAAAAAGATGCAGTTGGCCACACACACACACAGTCATCTTGTATTAAAGAAAGTAATTGCTGGATAATCACCAATTCAGCCAATATCGTTCATCAAGGTAAAAATCAGAAGCCTCCGCGCCCATTCAAAATAACCCAAGTTATTTTGTACACACACCCCGATATACATAGTCACCTAGACAAGACAATTTCAACATGTGATCAAATCTACCATCATCAACCATCAAGGGGCATCACTTGATAAAACCGTGGACCTATAAACTCGTTGATACGTCCATGATAAAACTGCCAAGAGTGCTGGCGTCTATTAGCCCTATTGTGCATATTTGGTAGTCCGGTACCATAGAGAGATCAAAATTTGGACTCGCAGGCAAGAGAAACAACTTGGCTTCCCAATGTTCCCCGAACTAACTATAGATAATGGTTTCTTGGATCGAATATCAAAGATGCCGACATATATTTGATGGTACGACGAAGTCTCCAAATGTGACATTAGTACCCATAATCTGCAAGAAATGTTGTAAGCTATGAACTTATCAGGTGTTAAAAGAGTGTAGTCTCATGGCTTTGTGTCTTATATATTTCCGACCGAGATTCTAAAACACACTGTGTTGTAGCACAGTTTTAGTTCAAGTCATCTCAAAAACAAGTCCCAATGCTTTTATGTTTGTCGCTTCTAGACATTTCTCGTTTTGATGCATTTTGTAACAAACGACGAGAAGACAAGTCACACTGAAAATGCATTTCATAAATCGAGATAATAGGAAGTAAAGTTTACTCAGCGGATTTTACAGTGATTTGGTGCCTTTCTGCAGCCGTTGACAAGCCCAACGATGACGTGGGCAAGGAAAGCAAGGCGCAGAGCTGAGGTAATATATATGTCTTATGATTCTAGTTAACCAAGTTAACAAACTTGTGACCTTAAAGGTGTTCCGTTAGTGCCAGTCCTTTCACATCGCAGATATCTCGCAAGTAGAAAGGGGGGGGGGGGGTTTGCTCCTGATCTAGGATCGATTTGCACTGTCTACAACATGGTATAAATAGAAGTTCTTCCACAAGTTGCCTAACTGCAATTTTTGTATTTTTGTATGTATATATATATATATATATATATATATATATATATATATATATATATATATATATATATATATATATATATATATACATACATACATATATATACATTCATATATATATATATACATATATATATAAATATATATATAAAGGGGATGTCAAATGAATATTTGGTAGGGGGTGGGAGTAACCTGGGTTAATATTAAAGTACGCATGTGAAAGCGTGAATGACGACTTGCTGAATCAGTGATGTACTCCTTACCTTCAAATGAATATTTGCGTTTGCCTGCAAAGCAGACCAAGTCCCAGCGGAGTAGACAAAATGCGCAAAATGCGCAGCTTGGATCTGCTTTGGAGGCAATATTTGCGTCTGCAGTCATTTGCAATCCAATTCTCAGATGCCCATGCATGAATTTTGATATTTGGAACTGATGATTTTTTTCGATCTTTCAAACCGCATCATGGTGTACTTTGCTTCCACATATGGCAAATGTCAAAGTTTGATGAATTCGGCTCAAAGAGGAGAGAGTGCATGATATTGGCTTTCGATACAGAATCATGAGAAAGATCCATCATACACAATTTTTTTTTTCATAATCGGCATTCCCAATCATGCACTAACTAGTATAGTTTGACCTCATTTGTCTGCGATGTCGCCCATCCTCTGTGCCACTTTCTAATGTAAATATTTGGATTTCTGTCCATGTGATGGTTCTACTTCGAACTCGTTTTGTTTCTGCTGCTGTTCACCAAGGACTGTCTCGCAGGCAGTGCTGCCCGAAGCGCCACCAGAAACATGTGAAGACACACGATGAACACACTTATGTCACCACTCAAGTCGTCAAAGGACAAATGAACATAGGACCACGACTACCAGATTCGGCTGCTGATTTATGGAGATTGTTGTAGAAGACATTGGCCGTCATAAAAGGCTACATCGGCAGACTGGTGACCCTATTTTGCACCAGTTGTACCAAGTGTTCGCTATAATTTTTGTAACACACATGACCTTGCAAAATAACGGTATACCAAAAATAATTTAGCAATATATGTTTTGTTAAAGTATCATCTAGGAACATAAATAGTTTGACAGGACTATCTAAGATATGATCATCTATTGTGGAAATTTCATCCGCATGACGGTAGGTTTTTTGAGTATCAAATGGTACATACACAAGGAGACAGATTTTAAACCACTCACATGCGACTCGTCAAAATATAGTGGCAATATCTTTCCCAAATAGTTATATTGAACAATATCTTTGCTGGAAATTTCACTCATACTTTTAAACCACAAAACTTACGACTTGGCACTTGGTAATATCAGACTTCAATTAATGATTCTTCTCTGCCGTGTATTTTACTATAATTGCAGCATAGACATATGCATATTCAGTTGCACAATATAGGTGAGTAAAGTAAGGACAAAAAATACATTGCTGCACTGATGAAAATGAACGCCCTGAGCACTTGCAGATGCCAGTTTGTGGACGTGTATTTTCCTTTCCATGGCGTTATTATTTCCTACAGAAAAAGTCGCGTAAACTACTGAAGGAAGAAATATAACAGGGGTTAGTGATTATAGTATATCGCTGAATTTTCGTGCAAATCATTTGTTAAAACAAACAAAAATATGTGCTGTTGTTCACACGAAATATAGTGGGACCAATCTCAGTTCTCAAATGTATGAATGGTTTAGCTGTTTTATTTGTGCAATGCCATGTTACATTCGTAATTGTCATCTCTTATATTTATCTCAATGACAACTTCAATATTTGTCAACTTTGGAATTTTTGGAAGCGGCAAGAGTAAGCTCAAGGCGATTTGTTTTTGTTTTTTTTGTTATTTATTTTTCCTCTTTTATCGATCCTCCACATTAGATTGTGTGAATTATAAAACAAAAAGATGATGGGGGGGGGGGGGGGAGATGCAAGGGATATTAAGCAGGTGAATGCCATAGTATTTTAAATCAAAATAAGGCAAGTGTCATATTAAATCAGTTGGCTGAAGAGCACTAATTTATCTTTTACCCTAGTAGCATGAACATCTACAAGATAATTAATTTCGAGTTTTCTTTGTGCTCGAGATTACGAACCAGAATGTTCAACGCAGCGTGAAACCACAAGTATCTCGGCCGACGCAAGTCTTTGACTGCCGCGGCCTTGTCTGTTTGTTGATCATTGTGAAAACGTTCAATAACACATGTGTTGTCTCTTTTCATCCAATCAATATGCACCTTCAACACAAATTATGTCTCTATCAAGTGTATGTTTGCTATTAAAACATGAGTAATACATTTTAGGACTGGGATGAAGCGATTAATATCCGGGAAGGGATAGTAAACACACAAATAAACAGCTATTTATGAAGTGTAACCAGATTGCATCACTGACAGACCATGGTGCCCCAATAATGGGTAAAAGTGGTAGAAAGGGTGATGTAGTGAAGTATATAATCGCTATATTCATAGGTGGGGAGAGACACTATTTCCTATGTGGACATAAAAGCGTTCAAAGTCTGTTTTGTCATGGGTTCATGTATGTTTGGTACGTTTTACAGGTTTCAATTTGAAAGAACCTAACATAAAATTATGTACTGTAGGGTGGGAAACATTTCTCCCTTTTCACGACTTCTTTTCTGTGGAAACCTTTGAGCAGTTTTCTTACACCGCTGCAAAATATATTGAATAACAGAACCGCTGGAATTTCTTATGTCTTGCAATGTTAGACATCTTTAGTTTTTGCACCACTTATAAAGGTTGCCACAGTAACCGATTCGTGACCACAGAGGGGCTACAGGGGTCGTCTTTGTGTGTACATGTTGCAGTTAACATACTAAACATGTGGAAATATACTCAAAATTTTCTCTCGATTGTCGCACTCTGTCGGCCATGTCAAAGCACGATAATCATTATGCGGCCGTTTCTGTTCCTCTTGCCGTGCAGATTTTGCAGCTCGCCGTGGTCCTCTCAGATACACTGATGTTATAGCATTTCAAGTAATTAAAGCAGTCTTACATGTGCGGTGGTTGCAAGCAAGGAAAACGTCAATCACAGCGTTGCGACTTCGCACAGTAAAGATTACATGTCATTCCCCATATCCTGTGCCGGCATAACGGGCACTCTGTGAGCCCTGGCCGGAGGCAATGCGGAGGCCTCACAACATCATCCCACCATCAGAGAATTTCATTAGTGTAAAAATTTTCAGTGCATTAGCTGGAAGTGTAATATTATTGTAAGGAAACCCAACAAGTGTCGGCTCGTTTTTGTTTATCTGCTATCTCTTGTAGGTTGTCTACCTGGACTATTCATTAGCCAGTGCGTATTGGCTATCATTAACAAACTAGCGGCTCATTCATTATCTGTCAAACTGCTCAGGATCACAAATATATTGAAGCCATTCTAATCAGCTACTTGAGTCTCGTGATCTCAGCCCTGTTTGCACTGGTTTTCCCGCCGGTTTGACGTAAGAGGTGACTTTTTGATAGTGGCAGTTCTTTGAAGTAGGATATCATAATATTGCCCTCTTTGGTTAGGGAAGCACGACTCGTACGCTAAAGGCTGATTTATGTTCCTTTATTGTCCCTTTGTTTTCGACGTGTATACTGTCGAACAGTAGATAAGATAGCCCAACTAGTAATTAGTGCGAAAATATTTACGAACATCTGTAGCGGCAAATACGGTTGTTGTGGGAGCTTTAAGGGTAACTTTGGTGGGTAAGTGTTGCTGTGCGGCCCCACTGCTTGAGTGCACACTGTTTGGCTTTTTGCTTCAACTCTGCACAGAGAACATCAAAACGTTTGGAGCTATCCGAAAGCTGTTGCATCTATGTAAACAAATCCACATCTGCCCACAAGACAAAACACTTCTAAGCACGGGCTAAGTCACCTTTGTAATTTTAGAATCTTGTACGAGGAGCAAATTACAAATTTTAGCCGAGTGATCTAGAACAAGTGAAGGTGTATTCAGGAGCCATAGCTGTTTATGTGGTGAACGCTATAGAAGATGTTTATATGGCTTCTCGGCTCTAGCCAAGATGTCTAGTTCAATCAAGTCGATTCTTTACCGTCATCTTGTCACATGAAGCAAATGTTACTGCAGATCTGTCTGTATATAAATGTGCGTTGTTCATATGTCTTATTTTTCTGCGTTGCAAAATTAACTGTCTGCACATTTCATACCATTTTACACATTTTGCGCTCTGGGAAAGGGGCGAGTCCCAGTCTTACGGGTATATAGCCCCCCCCCCCCGCCTCCTCCTGTCTGTGCATAGTAGAATCTGTGACCTATTTACGACTTTTTTTCCAATGACTTCATATATGTATGAAGAAAATATTTCTGAAATTTCTCGCACCATAGTTTGTGCAGCTCCCTTTAAAACTGCTGACGATTTGCACATCCGCGTGTTGATCAAATGAGTGCAAAGCGAAACGGGGTTTCATTCTTGCTCTTTCTTCCACAAAACTTACACCGGCCATTGCCGCCAACTGTACGGGTGCACGGTTGGCCGAGCTGCAACACGCTCGCCTTCCACCTCTGCGGCCCGGGTTTCTATTCACGGCCGGGGAAGCAATTGGAAAGAGTTTCTACCACTCTGACTGTGCACGGTGGTTTTCTCCGAGTCCTTCGGTTTCCTCCACCAAACATGTAAGTAGGAAGTATACGCCACGATCTGTGCCATGGAGAGTGATTAATATAGGCTTGGCCTGCTTCGCAATCCATGTAAAAGATATGGGTCTATACTTTTTTTTATACTTACACTGGAAGTTTTAATTTTATTTGAAGCCAGCGTCTGCAGTTACCGTCCGTGTGTATATTTCACATATTTAACGCGCAAGTTTATATACACAATTAGAGTCTTGTTAAAAGATGCGAAGTTTATGCATATGTCTTGCTACTTATCATAACCCAAATGTCATGCTATTTTGCCGCGAATTGCACTCGACACCAGATCGCAACCATGTGAGCGGTAAAGATGGGAGGAACTTTGATGGCAGACCCTGTCCAAACAGTGCTCCTGTCCCGTCATGGAAACCGGGAAAACTTGTGTGTGACATGGCACCCTTAGTGGTTCGAGTTATTCTCCCTTCTTCTCTTCTTAGCCTCGGGGCTATCTCTGATCTGATCAGAGTTGTTGACGCATGAGAATAGACTCCTTCATAAATTTCATTTCCATTGAGACGGGATGAAATCTGAACAAGGAGCTGTCCACTGAAGCTAGCCTGCTCCATGCGTGGACAGATCTCTCATCATACGTCCTCTGGCCCCTGGTATCATTACTACACAGATTGCCACTTAAAAATTTCAGAAATTGTTCCGCCTTTGTAAATTTTTCTGATGGGTAGGTTTTCTGATCATGACAGACAAAACAGACAATCTATTGCACATGCCTCTACCACGGGTGCCTTAAACAGAGGAGATCTGGCAAACATGTCAAATTATCGCTGATTAAGTCTGTCTGAACCGTGTGTGATTGGAGCATGTATAACATACAAGTTTTATCTTCGCAGTGACACATGTACAATAGGAACTTGTAAAATATAATTTATAACCCTCTTTATGACATTAATAACCCGTGTAAAATTTTATTGCGACTGAGCTTAATGGTCATGTATGTTTATCTTAATATGTTGATAACATCAGGGAGTCATTATTTGTCTCACGGCGCAGTTTACCCTATATCAAGCTCCCATGCCCTTCAATAAAAGATACAACATTAAGATTAACTATGGCCACAATCTTATCTGTTTGTAAATTCATAAGCCCCATATTTCAAATCAAATTAAAACTTTAACTCTTGGTAACAAGATAAATATTGCCTTTCCTGAAGCTTTTACATCCGGGTAAGTTTATTTATTCTGGCAACCTAGGTTACTTTGGCGGCATGATGAAAGGCAGTGATGTTTGTGCGTAGCCGAGGTTAGATTAGTGGTCTATTAATATAGATACTTCACATTATGATAGCATTGGTTTACTGTAAGTGTCGCACCACGAGGAATGTTATACGTGAGATTTTTTGGCGTTATAAGGCATACACGTATTGTTCTACTGTAGCCCTAGAGGTCTGCGGGTCTCATTAAATGAATGAATAGTACTTTGTGTCAGAGGTTATTTTATGAGCCATTTTATCCGTATATCAAAGCTGAGGAGGATTAAGATGGAGCTTTAGAAAGCCATTTTTTGTAATTATTCGCACACTCTCCGTGCAACTTTTGTCTTGTATTGAGGGCATGCGAAAATATTGAAATATGAGGACACTGGAGGAAATGACAGTCAGCATAGATACATTATATGTATTGTACACAATACACAGAACACAAACAGGCCATGCGGCGGCAGATGCCTGGTCCTGTAGACTGTGTATTACAACTGAATAAGGGATTAAGACAGTATTGAATGAGCTTGATTTTAGAGTTTAGACACTAACATTTGTACAACCATTTAAGTTATTCACCTTGAAGTGGGATATAGTGCGTTACCACTTTGGTAGGTGATGAGGGCTCTTGTCTTTCAGACACATTTATGTTTCTTTATTACTTCTTTATTTTGCAGATATATTTATGCCCCTGGCCCATTGATAAGATAACCACGGAGCTCTAACACGGAGGTGCATGAAATAACACGGTAATAATTAGTGCCCAAAATATTGATGAAAATCGCCACAGGAAGGTTTGTGGTCAAAGCAGTGTTGTTATTGTTCCATTGAATAGTTTTTTTAAAGACACGTAGTTGTTAAATGCAACAGCAGGCTATGATATTTGCACAGGCGACAACAAAACGGATGAAATACTAAGAAGTGACCTCTGAACAAACTGAACCTCATGAAGTTGTGCTGCTGTCAAATAAAATAACACTTATGCTCTCTTATTAAACAATGCTTGTATTTACAGCGCAAGAACTGAGATAAGCTGTATGTCTACTTGCTAGTCTCTTATATAATTCATCACCATCATCACCATAACTCTTAATTGTAGTTTCCCATTTTAAAACATGGAATGCTTGTAACATAAACACAGATTCTGCATTTATACGATTTTAGGCCCGGCACAATTACTGTTTTTGATTAGCATGCGCGTCCTTCAAAAAGCTGCAGGTCATTTTTAGTTACATACAGAAAAAAAAGAAATTTAAAAAAAAAAAAAAAGAAAAGAAAAAAAAAAGGTGGATTAAAAACTGAGCAACTTTCTCAGGTGGGTAGGAAAAGAGTGTTACCTGGTAATTTGAGATTTCTTTTTGATGAGAAACATCCATCTACAATGAAACTTCATTATAACGACACTCGGTTATCCAATGTTTAGCAACGCAACGATACAAGTTTTTACGGACCTAAGTCAAATTACTTAGCTACCTGACTCGCATATTCGATATATTCAGGTATAGCGCATCTTGCCGGGAATAGATGGTGTCATTGTAACAGGGTATTACTTTATTTTTCATTTATTTGTTTTATTTTATTTCCATGGGGGGGTATTATTATTCTTTGCCTTATGGCAGTTGTATCAGGGGGCGTGTCGTGACATGGTTCATCTAAGCTATGATTTGTTTTATTTTATTCTATTTTATTTATTTTATTTTTATTTATTCTATTTTTGAAGTAAATACCAAATGGACACAGTGGCAAATTCCGTACCCTAATAATCGCCACTGAACCTGTTGATATTAACCCTTATAAGCCTAAAATATATCCGTATAGTCAGTAGGGTAAACTGAAGGTGGCGTGTTTGGGGGGTGGGGTGGTCAGTGTAGACTGTTTAATCAATACACATAACCAACACAGTATTGCCAGTTGACTTTCCAGTCGTATTTTAAATACTAGTATATGAAGTGTATGTATATACCAATCGGCCTTATCCGTTTTCCAGGCCCTAGCTTTATATGCAGAATAAACCCCGTGGCGATATTAGACCAGCTTCGTTCTCATAACAGAAGAATGAACTCCCACATTGACGCGGGGTACTTAGTCAGGATCGATGCCTGCTGGGTATATACATTTCTTACGGATATGCTATAGAAATGTACACACCCAAGTTATTTTAGGATACAATACCATCCCTAGTGCCTTTTCTGTTATAACATTGCACAGAAAGGATATTTCCAAATCTGACACCCTATGTAGCGATTCTTTAACAATTCTTGTTTCGCTGGTGATTCCGTTATGCAGTTTTCTTTCAAGGTAAACACACAAAGAATAAATAAGCTATGCTAAATAATCTTTTGCTGTTATTTGTTCCATACCAATTTGGCTTGGTGTGACGCCGGGTTATGTGGTTCGATGCTTTCTTTATGCAGGCCAAATGTCCCGAAATATAGTGCTTGGGGAAAACGAAAATAAAGCCTAAAAGCATACAGCCAGGTTGATATGCATCATATTAGGTGCATTTGTTCGTAATTTCTGTAGGTGACATGCACAAACACTGGAAGTATGGATATGTTTTTGAACTTGGCTGTGTATAAGATTGAATGGGTTGGGGGGAAATAATGAAGGTAAATGTTTCTGACAAGTGCCCCAATTTTTCTTTGCTAAACATTCTTCGTTCTTGTCAGAAAATCGTTTTGTAAAATAACATTTGAGCAAAAGAATCTTCGAAGTTAACTGTGACGGTATTCCCGGTAATCTCTCAGGCGATCAAAATGAATGAGCGGAACTTGTCATAAAATTAAGACAATACATGCACATATCGGCCGGCAGGATCGACCGCCCATGTTCTTAAATCCTGAGCTTTTCAGTCTGAGTTATAGATTTTATGAAAGATCGAATCTAACTAATCATAAACAGCAACTCTCTATCTTGAACCAAGAAGTAAAACACAAGTCTGTTCTTTTTATTTGTCTGTATTTATTTATTTTTTCCCCACACAAGAGAGATTTATATAGGCCATGCCTGTTTCCCAATTCCTTTTTCGAAAATGAAAATTTTTTTAAACCAAATTTGTTCTCGTAGAAAAAAACATCAATATATACATACAAATCAACATATATATTACAAATGATGATATATGTCCAAGTATTTCAAGATATCTGTAAATGAGATGTGAAATCTCAAATGATTTGATGTGTATATAGATTATAGATGTGCATTTGAGTGTATATACACGTCGTGATAAAAATATTGAATTTTTTGTTAGTATTAACTTCATTAATATACATGTATTGGCCAATGTCAACTTCTTCGTCTACATTTTTAAATGTGTATGTATATGCATGGCTAATAGGACGACATTCGATGATATGTTTAATATCGAATGACACGTCACATTTGGCATATCTCAAATGTTTTATAATTAAAAGATAAACAAACCATTAGCACTTGCATGCCTGCGTTCCCTGTTCATACAACAGTGACATCTGGGGTAACCAGAGCGCACAGAATTAGCACGAAATGGGAAAATAGCAACATAGCCTACCCAAAGTAGAAGTTAACTTTTATCCCAGTATGAAGATTCACCTGATCTGGAACTGTTATGCAATATAGAAATATGAGGGCCCGTCTCTGTGTATGTATGTATGTATGTATGTATGTATGCATATATATATATATATATATATATATATATATATATATATATATATATATATATATATATATATATATATATATATATATATATATATTGTAAATGTAAATTCCATGTATCTCATGGGGGGAAAGGCAGAGAAAGAATGAGTTGATTAATATCCATGCAGAATGAACGAAAACTCCTCATCACTGCGTATGCTCCAACATCAATTTCTATGTATAGGCCACAACAGCCATTGTCCCGTCTTCCATCATTGTGTGAAATGGCAAGCGTGAAGCTCGAGTCATTCCACTCACGCACTTGTGATGTTCCAAGCATCCCCAACAGCCCCAAGTCATTAGGCCCCTGTATACCTTTACGCGGTTAAGAGAAAACAATGAATTAGCTAATAGAACGTTAGCGCAAACTGCCTGATCTGAGGGCTTCAAGAAAATGTGATCGGAATTGAAGATGGAGAACAAAAGGACTACAGCTCCATTCGATGTCGGGAGACCCGAGGGCCAGGATTTGAAGAAGATGGTATTACGCGACTTCACACAGATGGTCTTCAAGAATAAATAATGATATCTTTCCAAAGCAAATCGTATGAATATTGCTATAAATGCCGCGGGTAGGTTTAGCGTTCTAAATGGCATTTTTCACTTTCTGTCGCACTTCAGTGTATCTAAGTTTGGTGAAAATAGTTACAGTATACTGTTTGATTTTTGCAGATAAATTGGACAAATCCCAACGAAAATGTGCGCTGTTATGACTTGAATGGGTTAATATTAATTTGATTGAAGTCATTTAGAAATTCCACCTGGATTGTAAAGTATCCATTGTGTTAACTAATGCAGTTTTCGTAAAAATAACTGAACAATATTAAGGGTTCATATTGTCTCCCATCTCTAGAAATAGTTTCTAGAACTAACGTAAACACAAAGAATTGAATGGATATAAAAGCCGTTTCTTAACATGTATATGTATGCGGAATTGTTTGCAAGCAATCGACATTTTTTATTGCTTGGCTAGTTATGATGACCCTTGCTTGTAAAGTCCGACAAGTAGATAAGAAAGGAAAATAAATTTGGCGTTTACAAGGTAGTAAAATCTGCTCCTGTCTAAATTTATTGTCGCTTTCATGACCTGGGGCATTTGTTGTTGTATTTAGAAAGTTGCATGGGTTATGTTAGATGGTGAATTTCACGCATTGTACGCAGGACATTGCACAGGGATTATCATTGGCAAAATATAATCCGCTTCTGCCAGTCCATACAAATTTGACGGATTTGGGCTTTGAAGTTTACTTACAAATTGGTAGTTAAACGCATTTGGTTATATAGCAATGGGTCTTTCCAGAAAAGGACTCGTAACTGGGTTCCTGTCGTTTCTCATTGCCCTTTTCAACAAGTTTTTGTTGCTAGTTTGTTCAGAGCGATTCAGCAGAAACGCCGTCTTTATATCTTGTTCACTGAGGAATTCATCTTGAAACAGTTAGCGGACAATAATGCGAGGTTGCATTAACTGGGCAAGTACGCCTCTCTCAGCGGGACACTCACTGAACAATCATTGCCCGCAACTTGTCTTTCTTTCCTTTCCTTCAAACGCAGAAAGTCTCAACAGAGAGATGGAAGTCTTTTCAGGTGCGGTTTTCTATGGCTTTACCCTCAACCCATGTATCATGAGTTCCCTTAACACGGTTGACCAAACAGCGTTAACCAGTTTGTCAATCCATGCAGGCATAATAACCGTACAAATTTTGGTCAGTCGAAGAACAACGCCAATAAACCCTGGTCGAGAGGACGGGCGCGCAGGTGTAAATTTAAAGCAAATGTAGGAAAATCGGTTGGCAAATCAGCCCATTAGTCACCCTTACACACGTTTACACAAAAGGCTTCATTCCGCAGTACAATAGTTTATTTAGAAAATATAATATACTGACATGTATACCACGTAGAAAGCTATCGACGTACCAAATCGACAGTGAGTACACCTCTTCAGCTGAAGTGACTTGGTTGAAAAAAAAGTAAAACTCATCATTCGTGTATAATGTGGCCCTTTGTGGTAATTGCGTCAGGAATTTTCTTTGAAGTTCTTACAAAGTTAAAGTGTTGAAAAACGCCGAATTGTGCACCTGGCACTTCGTTTAGATAAGGGCGCATATGGAGCACGAGCACAGGAATCCAGCCAATCCTTGCTGGTCTTCGCACTTAATACCTGGGACAACAAACATACTCTCAAACAAACAACATACATATGCGAGTCTCTCCCTTCACTTCTACATTAACATCTGCTTGTTTTTGTGGTGTCCTCTTTTTAATCACACTGATGACCGTAAAGACAAAAAGGCCGTCCTACAGTCGCATTTGCTCACTAGATTATATGACAAGATACCCAAAGCTTGCATCGCAACGTGCTTACCACATTTTGAAGAACTTTGTTCTCGCAAATTTGTTGTAATGCACTCCCTTTGAAGGCGAGACGCAATATGAAAGATAAATACAAGGCCCAAAGTTGAGTTTTCATCAGTCTATTTGGGTAACGGGTAAACTTCGCGTTCATTCGACGTGCATTGGATATTAAATGTCTGAAGATTTTGCGGCGTGGCTACAAATACTGTAATCAGCTGTCATTGCACACAATGTGTCACATACCATTATCAAGTTTCCCATGAACATAATTTTTATTCTATAATTTATACAAATACATCACATCCAGTTCATTCTAGTACTATCTGAAGTTTGTTCTGGTCATAAACATATATATTTCCTTGGATTACACGAGAAAATAATAAATTCATCTACATGTATCCATCCATCCATGTGTATCTCAAAAATATGTTTCACTTGGAAGCTTAAGGATGACCCATGCACACGCGCGCGCGCACACAGAACACACGTACACACACATTGTATCGACCTTGAGTTTTCAAGGTAGCACTAAAAATTAATACGCAAAGTCTTCCTTTCAAGTGCCAATTAAAAGTAAGCATAGGGCCTGCACTCAATGATCTACTGTGGAGATAATATAAAAGGAAGTCCAGCATTGTACATTTTGATAAAAACCAGAGTGATTTGGCCTTCATATGCACAATGTTTGAGGACTGGTGCTTGAAGCATGCATTATATATTCATACGCAATGTATAATGGGTCTCGCCTGGTGACGTCAGCTTACGTTGCTTCTCTGCTATCGGACATAATATTTAGAGTGCAATAAAAAAAAGTTCTGCCGAAAATGTTTATTGTATTTGAATGAAAAAAAGACTCTTCAAGCTCATATTTTATAAAACAATTCGTATATTTTGATACTAATATGCCAGGAAATATATAATCACCCCCTAAATGGGGGTAGGTTAACAAAGAAATGTATAGGCTTTTTAACTCTTTGGCGCACCGTCAAGTGAATTAATGTGTTTTAGATGTACATTAAGAAAATAAGAAGTTTCTGTTCTATCATATTGTGGAAATAGTCCGATACTTGCCTATTTAGCTCAAGTGGATTCAGTCCTCCAAGTCGGCATTACAAGCTGCGGTGTAATTTGCACTGAAAGTTTGCCACGACAAAAAGTACAGTTCAACTTCAAATTCGGAAGAACAGTTCAAAACAAAAAACAAAAAAACAAAACAAAAAAAAAATCAAAAAACAAAAAACAAAAAAAAAAAAAACAAAAAAAACAAAAACAAAAAACAAAAAACAAAAAACAAAAAACAAAAAACAAAAAACAAAAACAAAACAAAACAAAACAAAACAAAAAAAACACGAGTGCGATAGTTGTTAATCTACAGCCGAACAGATCCAAGTTGAAGTTATATCAGTTAAGCAATATAAAAAAAAAATAAGTGCGATGAAAAACTGAAGTGTGGAAATTTGGTTTCCATGTTCTCTCTCTCTCTCTCTCTCTCTCTCTCTCTCTCTCTCTCTCTCTCTCTCTCTCTCTCTCTCTCTCTCTCTCTCTCTCTCTCTCTCTCTTTTCTCTCTCTCTCTCTCTCTCTCTCTCTCTCTCTCTCTCTCTCCAACTTCAGCGTGTTATTTATTGACCCCTTGCCTGCTTAGCTGACTCTCAAGCCAATTTTGTATCTGGCTGGTGTCCTAAGGTCCTGGTTCAACGCTTCGGGTACCTAGGATGTGTTGAGGCAAGTTGAACCTTAGGGCTCATAGGAATTTTTTTAATCCCGGTTCCCAAACTAATATATCAGAGACAGCTATTTACGTCAAATAGTTTTGTTTTTTATGATCCATTAATGCTTCTGATGTAAAAAAATCAGTTTTGTAACTAAATATTTCGACATGTCTATGACTTATTCGTGGATTAAGTTAACTTCACGTGAAAGTCGTTTATTTCTCCTTCAAATACGGCATTGTGTTTTATCTCTACGGTAGAAAGCACAAAGATTTAACGACTTACTGCAGTACACGATCCATGCAAACATTACTATCCATCAGTTGTTTGGAGCGTCATACACATGACTTCAAAGCAACCATTTATTTTCATCTGTCTTGATTATACAGTGAGCCACGTGTTCTTAACGTATGGGAACAGGCGCTTGAATATGTAATATATGTCATTAACTAAAGTTCCTGTCCATATATCAACGGTTTCTTTGATTATGTATAATCTGATCGCGGATAATGAAAAACAACTTCGTTACTGTGAACTAAAAAATGAAACATGCATGAACGTATTTATTTTCAACGTATGCCTGTTCAGTTTCAAAATGGTTAATTTTGAAAATTGTTGCGGAAATGAAAATTGTTTTGATTGGAGTTGATTTGACTTAAACATATTTATTTAAGCCGGATGGGCTGATAGTCCATATCTGTGCACACAATGCTGCTCAGAATGGCTACCTGTCGACATACACCTACGAATAGAGCAAGAATTTCAAGCAATGAGCATATTCCAACGTTTATAATATCATATTGCTGAATCATTCTCTCATTGAGTGGCGAATTTACAGCGAAAGAAGGAAAATATTTATATGAACAAAGTAATGATAGACCAGCTAATTAAATGAAATGCGAGACTGACTGTGGGCGAGTATAGCTGCTTCGGATGGACTCTGACTTCTATAGTAATTCTGGTCCTGCAAAATTTCAGTTATCTTAACTGAAGTACTGTCAACAGAATGGGCTCATGAACCTTATTCTCATTTTACCCCAAACCTGACTGATATGGCTATTCAATTTATGAAGTAAAAATAAAATATGTATAAACCAGCATTTTATGCCAAATGTTTATGTACAAAAAAAGTTACATCAAACCGGACACGAATCAAACTATGTTGCCTTGTCATCTTATCACATCTTCCCATGTAGAGTTCATCAGAAGAATGAAAAAAGTCTTGACCTGTGGTCATATAAGACATTATTGAAATTACAAAGAATTTCCCTTTTGTGTACAGACACATAAAAAATTGAAAGTAGGCGCTTCTGGTCACCCGCCAGCATTTATAGACAAACCAGTATTGACTTTAAAAAAGTGCTGAACACCAGAGGGCATACCATAATGGGCCAAAAGACAAGGTGCAGCTGAGACGCAGGGAGCAATCGATAGTATCTGAGAGTCAGGTTTGCTACAGGGACAACCAGCAGAATGGTTGTCCTAATATTGGTTTAAACATATTTTATTGGGAAAAAAAACACATTGGGAATCAGGGCATAGCCCCATATTAATCCCTCTTGCACAAACAGGAGGAGTATTTGGACATTACACAAGGAAGACGATACACTTGCTCGACACACTCGTAAGAGAAGTTACTTGACAAGACAGATAGGGTGGCACTGCCGCACAGCTGGAAGATGTAAACCAGGAAAAGACTCCACAGACAGCAAGAGGGTTGGGGTAAATAAATATTCACACTTTATCTTGATTTGATATAAGAAACAATAACTGCTTTGTATTTAAATATACAGATATACTGCTATACCAGCTTTCATGTCACTGTCCCGAGTCTACCTGTGTCGTTTATGTACTGCAGGACGGCCTTAAAAAAGATAGTTTCGTTTTCGACAAAAGAGCAATTCATGGAGCCATAAAATAATGTCTGGATTGCGAACGGCGCTAATCTAATAACTGTGCTTTGTAATGTGTCTATGTAATCTGTATTTGTTACACTCACAAAGAAAATTCAAAGAATCTTCGTTTGCATTGTCACAGCCCTACTCAGGGCCGCCCTTTCATATAAATATAATCCTAATACTCAGATACTGACCACCAATGACACCATCTACCAAAGACACATGTTGTCTAATTGGGTTAGTATTAGGACAACCATTATGCTGGTTGCCCCTGTGATTGCTACAGCGCTTTGGTCAAGGCGCAAAACACAATACAATACACAAACACGCTGGCGGACAACGTACTCTGACGGTGGCTCTTGGGGGTGTGGTAGCTACGCAAACTGGTTGTCTTGGTAAACTTACGGCCTTATGCACTTGTTTCCTGTTTGCCCTGCAAATGGCCTTTTTTTTCAGAACATCTGATCAAAAGCTGAAGATGAGTGAATTCGTAATCATAGCGTGAAAAGGGCTTTGCCGGCAATATTCAAACCCAAAAATATGTATAGAGACTGGTTGTGTCGTGAAAAGCACGGCCACCGATGCAAGCTCAGCTGTGGAGCTCCAGAAGTCATCTGCAGATGGACCCTAGTGTTGTGCCCAAGATGCGGAGCCTGGTAATGGGAGAAGCCCTCTGGTGGCCACAATTAAAGTCATTACCAGAAAGACGGTGCCGACCAAAGGTCGCGTAACTCGTGCGATCACTCATGTCTGCCCGTTCGTCATTCCGCCCATCCGTCTGTAAGCATTTTGCTTGTGAACGCGATATATACCACATTTTTCAAGTCAACCCCATATAACTTTCGGCACTTGTTAAGTCTATGAAAATCTGGGTCGAGTTCGATATTGGTGGCACTACCAACCGTATTATGTAATATATTGGTCGAACTATGAAAATCTTGTGACCCTTCCAGCATCTGTAAGATTTGAAGGATTTTCATGAAATTTAGTAGGAGTGTCGAGGAAGTCAAAATCGCGATTGAATATGATACTAGTAGTGCCACCTATAGTTTGACGGAAGTTACGAACAAACATTTGTTAAACAATATATGATTCAATGCCTCGCAAAATAATTCAGTTAAACATTCAAATTTGTAGGTTGTGTAGATTATGCCCAACACTGTTGTGTTATGTAATGTGCATGACTCTGATATGTTTAAGGTCACCAGGCCGTAAAAGTTGGAAGAATGGATTTGGTGATGATAGGGCGCTTTAATGCTTTACTTCTCTGAAACCCACGGAATGGACGTTTCGGCCGCTTTCATACTTTTAATGGTTATATTCTGCTAATTGTTATGATTTGTTGATAGTTCTTTGGTGAAAAAAAAATGCTCGAGCAGATATCCTACATTTAATCCAGTCACGTGTTCAGGCAGCGTCAGCATTAATTGTGCCAGCACCCGAAGCGAGCCACATAAAGATGTTGACTACGGGTATAAAGTGATGAGATTTCTTTTATGTATCTTCAACACTTTTAAATAGAGCGCAGCATCAGAGAAAAGAAAGCAGCAGACGACATTTCACAGCTGCCATTTTGTGGCTTTGGTCGACACATGAATGGGGTAAGAATGTGGTGAATTAAACCGTATGGCGTCGACGTGTCTCGAAACTCTGATCTCTGGTGAAATGAAAAGTTGCAAAATATAATCATGCTTGCATTATTTACTGGGAAACAATGTTTATCACTCTGATAAGTCATTGCGAAAAAATTATCTTGAAACGTGAGGGAGTGTTGTTTTTATTTATTTATTTATTTATTTGTTTATTTATTTATTTGCTTATTTATTTATTTATTTATTTATTTATTTATTTATTTATTTATTTATTCATTCACTCATTTATTTATTTTTTATTTATTCATTCATTCATTTTTTTATTTATTTCGTCTGTTTGTCTCTTGAAAGTTGTTTGCAAATCTGACTCACGGGGCCATGAAATCTGGTGCAGTCAGCCCTTCGCTCTTCAAAGAAATTGTAAGCACTAGAAGATCTGGCTAAGCAGGCAAATATTGAAAGTCATCCTAGCTAGTGTAAAAGTTCCATATAAACGTTAACAACTAAACCTACTGCCTCTAAATCTGTTTATAAAAAGGATTGTTTCAGAAACAACGTGCAGGTGAACTATACTTATGCTGTTTGTTTTTTGTTTTGTTGTTTATCTTTTTCCTTTTTGTTTGTTTGTTTGTTTCTTTCTTTCTTTCTTTCCTGTTTTTGTTTGTTTCGTTTTGTCAACAAGATTTCATTCATGGTTGGACAAGGTTTCCCTTTTCCACGCCTTACGGGGACCCAAAAAGATCAATACAGAGTGTCCAGCAATTTGCTTGGCGGGTGACGATGCAAGCTTGCTTAGTTGAAACATAATGTCACTCAACCAGCCCTAAAGCAACTACATGTAAAATATCGTCCCCTACAATGTTTCTGCTTGAATTTTTTCATGATTAAAACATTTTGACATCTAATTATAATGAATTCTGTCAAAATGCCCTGAGTCAACAACTTTCCTATGCGCGGGTTAGCGGCACCCTGCTACAAGGAAAACTGTTACCTCGTCTTCTTCTGACCACGAGAGACTTTATGAGTACCGTTAGCTGTCGTAATAATTTACCTGCCTTGTAATTAATGGTCAGTATTTTTTCATGTTATTAAACCAGTGCTTTTTGCATCTAGTGGGCATTATTTATAGGTAAACTTTGCAATTAGTAAATAAAAAAGAGCAAGCCAATTAGTGAATGAGTGGTTTTTAAATTTGTCGACTCTTTCCCCATGAAGGCATTTAAGACTCAGAGTAACGACAAAACAGAAATAATCATCGCGAGATTGATGAAGAAAGTTGAAAAAAAACATAGGAACATGGTTTCCTTTACATTGAAATCCCTCCTATCTTGCCTGCGAAGTATACGTTATTTTTCTATGCATGGGTGCCCCATTGGAGTCAGCCGCATTTTATCAGAACTTTGTTTTGGGGGTTAGCACAAGGACGGTTCGCAGGCAACTTCCCATGGGGCAACTCTGCCGATAGGATGAAACTACTTGTCATATCTTCATATCCATGAGCTGGAGAACTGTTGACCAAAGAAAACCCATCAGAGAGTAGTCCCACAAATTGCAGTCACATGTTTTGCCTCTAAGTTGATCAGTTTTACACACGGTTTAGATGTGCACACCAAAATGTGAGTAAAACAGTCGACATTTGCATGCCCCAGAATGTGTTTGACAGATGTAAGGACTATCATCGGATTACTAACCGAGAAAGATGAATCTCAAATTCAAGTCTGCATTCGTATACGATACTATGGGAAGTACCGGCACACGGTGTTGAATATAATCATTGATAAATGATACGTTTATTGATTCTTGTGTCACGCTTGATTCCTATCCGTAATTACCCGTGTATGCTCCATGGAATCTGTACGCGAAATATGTCAATAATTACATCGTAATACAAGATGTACTCGATGATAGAGAGAGATACCGGAAATCTTTTGAATTCTGTTTGAAAACATTTAACATGGAGTGGATACAATTCATTTTACAGTTTGGTCGTCCTCTGTTATTTATCTTTAGTGTTTCATTTAAAAATGATATACATGAATCGCGACAAGAGACAATGGTCCCATCTGAAGTGGTTTTGTCAGGGCATGTTAAATTTGAATATCGCTAATAGTCACAGATGCCTTCGAAGCATCGGGTATGAATACAGTTGGAGATGCACAGCTTTAGATAACAATTGGCATCCACCTGCTACTTCAGCCTATCATCCCGTTACAACATCATTATCTCTACTTTTATTGAAAAATGCAACAATTTGTTCTGGTACCATGACGGTATTATAGATAGGAAGCTCGTGCATACACAGCCAGACCTCACATTTCCACGTGTATAATTCTCAGCACCTGTTGGATCTTCAACAATGGTATGCCATGGATAAGGATTTTAACATTTTTCGTTCAAATCTGCCAAAAACAGCCGGGTGTGAATTATTGTCTGTTTAATGTTTTTAAAATAAAATTCGTGTTACTTAAATACTTTTCCTGAAAACTGTACATAAGTAGTGGTGATAATTTGGGGACTTTTTGACCCCGTCTTACTGTTTCCATTCCGAGGAGACTGTCACAGAGTCAATAATTAAAGTGTGTGTGTCAACACACGCTTTCCTGTTTTCCCTAAAAATCTTTCTTTCTTTCTTTCTTTCTTTCTTTCTTTCTTTCTTTCTTTCTTTCTTTCTTTCTTTCTTTCTCTCTCTCTTTACCAGTGAATTTGTCCAACACTTTTCTCTGACACTATTATACACAGAAACTCCAAACTTGGCATGATCGTACCTCTATACAAGGAGTTGGGCCTTTTTATACAGAGGAATGAAGATATTAAAAGTTATGCAAATTAGGGGCATCTGAAATTTTAAATCTTGTATATCTTCAAAAGTATAATAGATAGAGAAGTCATTCAACTTCTACTAGGGGGTTATTGACCATTGCGGATGTAATGAATCTAAAACAAAAGTTATAGCAATTTAGATTATGCTAATTAGCAGCATTTGAAATTTTCAAACTTGAATATCTTCAAAACTATTATAGATAGAGATGTCATTTCAACTTCTACTAGGGGGATATTGACCATTACCCATGTAATGAATCTGAAACAAAAGTTGTAGCAATTCAAATTATGCTAATTAGCAGTATTCGAAATTTTCAATCTTGAATACATTCAACACTATAATAGATAGAGATGTCATTCCAACTTCTACTAGGAGATTGTTGACCATTATGCACCAAATGAATTAAAAACAAAAATTGTAGCAATTTAAATTATGCTAAGTAGCACCATTAGAAATTTTAAATCTTGAATATCTTCAAAGCTATTATAGAAAGAGATGCCACTCCAACTTCTACTTCTGTGTTGTGGAATAGTTGAACATTGCCATACCAATATGCTTTGAAAGACACACACACACATACTGATTTGCTATGCAGCAAATCGTCTTTTCTAGTTAGGTTCTGTACTGCTTTTCACCAGAGTTGTGTGTTGGAAGTGCACTTTTATACAATAAAACAAATTCGTGAAGAATAAAAAAGACGTACATTTTTATACTTCGGTAAATACACGTAAATGCATTGGTATATATATATATATATATATATATATATATATATATATATATATATATATATATATATATATATATATATATATATATATGTATGGTTGACAATAAACAGGCGGAAGGAATGGGTGCATGATTGGAATGGACAAACGAACAAATACAACAATATTTGTGGTTATTAATGCTCATGGTTATGAGCATTACATGTATGGAAGAACTGAAATAAGTTCAATATCTAATTTGCTGCAAGTAGGCGTTTTATTTACAAAAATTAAGAGTATGTGCAGTTAGAACACACCGGAGCCAACAGCTCGCCTTGGTACGGGTTGGGCGCAATCAGCGCAAACGGAAAGCTTTTAACCCTAGGATAGATACTCTGACAGGTCTTTTTTACAGTCCTGATTCATACCATTCTCCATTTACGAGAAACGTAAATTACAACAATAAAGCAGACAATCTTTTAATTTACATCTGGACGCTTTGGGGGAGATTTGAATGTGGAATGGTCAAAGTAATCAATGCGATTTCAGCGTGTTTATTTTTCTTTTGTACTATGTCTTCTTTTGTCTTTTTTCAGCTGTATTGTATGAAATATATACCTACCTCCATGCAGTTGTATTTACTCGAGGAGAGGGATTTGTTTTAGCCTCCAGCTATTTTCCCGATCCTCATTAAATAAAGTATATTATAAGGTTAAAGTATTCAATGCGATTTGAGCGTGGAAAGGTTAAAGTATTCAATACGCTGTCAAGTAAACTGCGAAAATAAATACACTTACACAATATCATCCGGAACAAAAAAAGTATATCATTGTTTCTTCATACCACATATAGACACTACACACATGTATATCGTTTGTACCTTTTCCCACGTCTTTGAAAAAAATATATGTGAAAGGTGATCTGTGCATACGAGGTGAACTTGCAACAGTTATAGTCTGCCAGTAATCTGTGGTCCCATAACCAAACTTTCACAAGTTTGTTTATGATTTGATGAAACCAAAATCTTTCTTTGTTTGTTCAGGATAGAAAGTTTCAATCTTTTACCCTTTTCAACTCAGACAGTGCACTTTGGTGTAGCAGGTCAATTTAGCTTTGTTCTCAACTTTCTAAAGTGAGGTATTAAACAAAAAAAAAAAAAAAATGACACTTAATGATGTCATCGTCTTTTCAGTCGGTGCTGTAAAAACCTCTCCCATTCCAGTATAAGCATAATAACAACAAATTGTTGCAGATTGCCAGTCTTCGGCTTAGCGGACAGTCTCAAGTCGCTTTTCTAAAAGCTGTTTAATGGACAGATTCAATTTCGGTTGGCCAAAATCTTAGAGATTTATGGCTAGACTTCCGTCCATCTTGAAAATTTTGCCAAGCATTTGGTCATTGAACTCCCTCCTGGCTCTTCAGGCGTTTACTCAAATTGGGCGAACTTGTGTCCCGCCCGACCACGCAAGGAGAGCAGTTAGTTTGATGGTCCTATCAAGTGAAGCCTCTGAAACGTCGAGCATCTCCGCGGGGTACTGGGTGCTCACTTTCCCGGTCAGTGTCAGTCGATTCGAGAGGTCGGTAATTGCCCCAAAGTGCCGCTACACACATTTGCACGTCACGAGTGATCATATCGAGCAAATTGCCTTGATTATGTGTCGGTAATTTACAGAAAATGAACAGTTTGGCTCGATTGGACCCTGGAGTGAAGTCCGTTAAACGTACATATGAACACTCGCCCTTCACTCGACTGGTGCAGATGGAGTTATCCAGCCACGCTACGAGCAAATGAAATTATTGTTGATGATATCGAACGCGATTATACGCTAGTTGACTAAATGTTTACGCCACCTCTCAGGTTATTATCATTTCCTTCCTGAGACCAGAATAATGCATGAGGACTTAAGAGAGGTCTCTCTTCCTCATTCCAGGAAAAACTAATCTGTCTGCTAGGCATGATTATGATTCGCGCCCGAACTAAATTAACTTTTTCCTTGCCTAATATTAATTTGCAAATGGAACATTTGTCGTTTGGGGGCCATTTACGTATCGCTAAATCCCGTTATGTTCCTATTGTGTCTTGTCGTGTCTTCTTGACATAAATATTTTGGTCGTGATTGAATTATATTTCATGGTAATTTTATTTGTTATGTACCTGTATCATAACTGTTGTCGGAGAGTACACGCCAATTATGCTTCACATTCAGCTGATCAAATCAAATACTATCAAATATTTTCCAATTTCGTTATCTTTTAATGCCATGATTTGGCAGGAAATCAAATTATTTTTACACCCGCCATGAAAGGGCTCACTTATTTCATTATCTGAAATTTAATACAAATAATTAGGGCATCATTGCGGAAAACTGTATAAAGCTAAGAAGAAAAAATGTAATATATTATCATTTGGGCATAGCTGGTTGCATCTTGGGCTTCCGCTCAAGCCATCAGCAGAGAAGGAAGCAGCGGGCAGCAGGAATGTTGTCACGGGCCAAGAAATATTTTGATTAAAGTACAAGACATACTGAGAATTGGTATTAAAGTAGGTATAATCATTCCTCCGCCTAGAGAGTGAAATGGAATGCGCCCTTCTAAGCTACGTGGAATGCCGAATGCCGAGCCCCCATTTCCCGGTCAGCTCAGCCCTGTATATGTTTATTCACCGACGGCCCACGTAGGCCGCAAACTTTCCATGTTGTGGCTTTCGTCTCACGAAATATAGCCTGTGATGGACTACTGTTTCATGCCATAGTTGAATAAATCATCGCCACCTGTAGCTGTGAGGCAATCAAGAGTCGCGAGCCACACTATCGCCATGGAAATCGTCTAATATCCCACAATGAACATACATTCTTACGCATTGGCAGCTTTTGTGCTTACGGTCTGTTGCTGTTGTTGATAACAAAACAGAGACCAAACCTCCCATCGTGACGGAACGCCAGAGCGGCAATATATAATGTAACATACAATCAACTGTCGGAGACAGTACAAATATCGGCGTAAGAGATAGCATGATTTGTTAATACATTATAAGAGACGGCAAGAAAGGGTATAATTTATGTTTATATTCTATGAAAAGGGATCATCCATGCTCCACAGTGTATAATTTCTGATAAATCATAGAAGTTACCTCAAGAAACTCTTATCTTTACCTCGAGTCGAGTGTGGTTTGTATTAAACTTATTTGAACTATAGACTTCACAAACCAACATGTAATAACTGAAGCCGTCGATATTCCTCGCCAGAAACGATATTTAGAATCACTCCCATGCAAATCACATTTGTCTTGCATAGCACATTTCAAGTCCCTCAAAAAAGTCATCTTCTACAACCGTTGTGCCATTACTTTGGTGCCCTGCAGCTATTTGCTTTTGAGGATAATGCATTTATGTTTTAGTGCAAGTAAATAAAACGCTGTGCTGTGTGAAACTTCTTAAGACTTTCTGTAAAAGGAAAATGGAAGCGTTTTTGGAACGGCTCTTGACGATAATTGGACAGGAAAAAGTTTTCAAAGAAAATTGGATGACTGGATATTATCTGTAGCGGCGTGTCTTTTTTATGCAGTTTGGGACCACAGAAACACGTGCACCTCTTGCTTCAAATACGGATGCTGTGTCAACCTTGACAAATAGAATACTTTTTTTTTTGTATTAAGTGATTAAATGGAAAAGTCGCACATTCCGTACAGAGCAACGATGGACCCTTTGTATGCAAATGACGGCTAATTAGCTTATCCAGTTTGCAGGCAGATAAAGAAAAACTCTAACAGACAAGCTTCAATGAAACGGAGCTGCTAAATGGTTTAACAGGTCACGTTATTGAAAATTCTCGATGAAGGTTGCATACAACACACACAAAATTCTCAACTTGATGCAGTCTAGCTTACGGCAATGTCTGAAGCTGATTGCGCTTTTTGTGGGCAAATAATGCTAGCGCGTTAATTTCCCAATGATTTCTCCTTGTTATGTACTAACGTAGAAATTAGATTTCTCACTGGGCAATAATGGAACTCTTACAAACACATTTTGCTTCCTTCGCACTTTGTCTGAACCTTGAAATTACATACATGGATACCAAACTGTGGTTTTATTAGCGAAAAGCACCTTTAAAAGTGTCGTTGAATTGGATACTTGAGCACCTAAATGGCTCTGCATTTCTTTCGCGGCTTCACTAACAACTGTTTGCAACAGACTTTTGCAACTGGCGGAAATTGTGCGAAAATGATTTCTTCTGTTTCTAATTTGTATATTTGATGTAAAAAGTCGGCATTTAGAATAGGTACAGGCAAATTGATGGAGCGCAAAGCTTTTAAGTACGTGTTTTCCCGTCATTTTGCTTCTCCTTAAATGGAAGGAAACCATAGAGAGACGGAACGCTGCCATTTAGCGCCATTGTCATTGTCAATTAATGTAATTATTTACATAAAAGCTCCTTTTTGTCTTTGTCGACACGTTTCAAGCTACACTCTGTTCGATCGTACACTTTTTGTACTGCTTTGCCAGTAAAATTATGACTGCAGTTGAAGAACTGTACAGATTTGCTGCACTGAACCGGATGGTGGACCAGCGTTTCTGAAAGTGACGCATTTGCACATCTCTCTGTACAACCGCTTGCATTTCCCTTTGCCCTGTAGTTAATTTATTATTTTATATTTGCCATAATTAACAGTATAAAAAGTATGACTGCTCTTTATAGTATCTAAGCTCTTCATATTCAATATTTTAGCTTTGAACCAGTTCATCATATCCACACATCAGATACTTGTAATTTTGCAATGAGCTATTGACTCAAAACTGTGCCGCCTCAAATTGACTTCAAAGTGCACGGTATCTCCTTTAAAATTCGAAAACTTTTGCATGCCATGCATACACTTGTAGCGGTTGTATATTTGTGCTGATTAATGACAATCTGTCTCCTTCATTTGTTAACTTTAGTACTAATTTGGGGTTGTTTGTGTGTGTGTCTGTGTGTGTGTGTGTGTGTGTGTGTGTGTGTGTGTATTTTTGTGTTGCTTTTTCTTGGGGGGCGGGGGGGGCTTGTGTTAGGATTATTATTCCACAATGTCATTTGCAAGACCCAATGTTCGTCATTTAAATTAAAGAAAGTAGAATCTCCAATTAAGACCATCTCCATATAGAGACGCCCTTTCTTTATTAAAACTACCAATTTGCAGTCCCATTTCTGCTTGTCTTCATTTAAATTATATCCCCAGTTAAGACCACTCCCTTTTTAAGACCATATTTTCCCAGTCCCTTAGATAGCCTTAATAAGGAGATTCCACTGTACCATAGTCATGACGTCAGGGCAAGGCAGTGATCGTCTGTGACACCCTGAAGGTAAGTTAACTTACGGTCCTGCTAAAGCCTGCAGCAATCAAATAATATTACAAAGGAAATCTGTCTTAGGAAAACAGACAGGTAACAAAGGACTTAATATACCTAACTTTAAATTCCATAGACTATGCGGTCCTCTTGGTGTGTTTGGCCAAAAAGACATGTTTTGTTATATTTGGGACCTAGGAATCCGCTTTCTGGTTTCACAAGCGGGACTCTTGATTTTGGCAGTTTAAAGCGTTCCAATAACTCCATGTTTTACTTCTTATGGAATGTCTCCCAAGATTAATGTAATGTTTTTCTTGAGAATTTTTTGTTTGTGTGCGTGTTTACCACACTTTTAGCAGCAGGATAAAGGAGCAGGTCTTAGCATTTAATTGGCTGGTGTTTATTGCAACGCCTTTATAAGGGTTTCCTAACTCGCGACGGCAATCCCCAAAATAGTTTAAGACCCATTTGACAAGCTGTTGAAAGAACTGCTGACATGCCCTCTGGTATGTAATATCGACAACCTTATCCCATTGTTATAGCCTACCACTCTGGCAAATGAATTACTCACCCTAATACGAGGTATTTTGCTAAGTGTACGCTAGGTATTTAGTCCATAAACCCCATGCAATTTTGTAGCACCAAATCTTCTTTAGCGTCTTTTGTGGCTTGCCTCAAAGTTATTGGAAGCAGTAATGAGGTTTCGATCCAAGAGCTATAATTGTCTAACGTGTCACTCCTTGTCTAAGATATTTTATAAAACCGATTGGAATTAGGGACTTTTATTCATTTAAATCTATGTCCCTTGGGTAGCCTTCCAGATAGAACCATAATAGAAACTGTCATACTTCCTTTAATTATGTCTGGGTGCGAACCCAGACATACAGTTTTCTCAAAATTCTTTCTTTCTTTCTTTCTTTCTTTTTTTCTTTCTTTCTTTCTTTCTTTCTTTCTTTCTTTCTTTCTTTCTTTCTTTCTTGCTTGCTTGCTTGCTTGCTTGCTTGCTTGCTTGCTTGCTTTCTTTCTTTCTTTCTTTCTTTCTTTCTTCTTTCTGTCACATAAATTGTCCGGCGCTTTTATCAGACACCATGCAAGCTACAATGTTTTAACTTGGCATGGTAACAGAGGTAATCGTGAAGTTGACTATCTGATTTGGAATAATCGACATGTTTAAAATTATGCAAATTAGGGCCTTTCTAAAATTTAAAAGCTCCATATCTTCCAAACTATTGCAGATAGACACAAAATTTTAACGGGCACACATAGGTTTGTTTCACCGCCAATATAATGGACAGTAAATGAAAGTTGTAGAATTTCAACGTATGCCGATAAGGGGCATGAAAAATATAAAAGTTGAAAATATCCAAGACTATTATAGATAGATGTGCCATTCTAACTTCAATTTACAGGTTTGTGGCAAAGCCGCATCCAATGAACCATAAAACAAAGTTATAAGATTTAGATTGATGCAAAATGCGTGAATATGCAAAATTTAAATCTTGAATAGCTTCAAAACTATTATAGCTAGAGGTGCCATTCCAACTTCAATTTATGGGTTTGTGACATAGCTGCATCCAATGAAACATGACCCAAAATCGTACAATTTCAACTTATGCAAATAAGATGAAAACAAGAAATTTAAATCTTGAATAACTTCAAATCGTTTTTTTTTGTTGTAATATACTTTATTTCTTTAAGGAGGATTAGACAAATAGCCCGAGGCTAATACGGGTCTTCTCCTCGTGTATACACGTACATATTTACAAAGTTTGTGACAATCACATTGAAAATTGGGGGGGGGGATTAAAAAAAAGAATATTAATAAAAACAGGGACATATACATTTAGATGTCTGCACTTACAATTGCAAGATACATGATATTCAAAGAACAGGCGCTACTCCTCAACATTATTATTATAATTTTTGTCTTCGTTGTCAGCCTCTGACTGGTCTTTAGCGAAACGCTTTGTATTATAAATGTAATCCATAGTTGCATCAACAATACTGCAATTGCTGTCATGAGAAAGTTGGTCATGACCAAATAAACACAATTTACATTTGTCAACGTTTGAGAGGTCATGAAATGAAAGACCAGTTTGTGATGTCACAGTAATATCACTGACCCTTGCCAGAAAGTGTTGTCTGTGTAAAGTAAAGAGGGGGCACTGCAACAGAAAATGTAAGGTTGTTTCGGCATGGTAGCCACAAGCACATGCTTGGGTGTCACATAAGCGTCTAGAATATATATGTGCTTTCAAAGCACTGAAATCTACTCTTAAACGGTTTACCAGTATGTTTTGCCTGCGAGGGCCATGTTTCAAATGATCGCGTCTGGCAGGAAACAAAAGTTTCTTGATATGATTCATAAAGGCGGTCAGGGACTGCGCGGTGCTTACATTCAGAGGCAACGAATTCCACAACCGAGTTGCTGACGGAATAAATCCTTTTGAAAAAAACATTTGTCCGATATGGTACCACAATACTGTCAGAATTGTTCCGTAACATATAGTTATGTCTATCTGTATTTTGCAAAGGTAATAATTCACTCATAAGCAGGGCAAAGTGATTTTACTAATTTAAAATAAAGGACAAGTTTACAATACTTTCGTCTGTCTGCCAGACTCGGCCTCCCAAGACAATCCTGAACTTTTACTTGACTTGACTTGAAGTGCTCATAACACCTGATACAAATAATGCAGCTCTGTACTGTACGGATTCTAACATTGCACTACACTTCACTGAGCAGCCGTCAATAACGGGAGCTGCATATTCAAGAATCGGTCTAATGGATAAATCTATTATGCATAGAGGTGCCATTCCAACTTCAATTTGTAGGTATGTGACATAGCCGCATCCAATGAACCATAAACCAAAGTTGTAGACTTTTAATTTATGCAAGACCTGAAGGGCGGAGGGTGGACACAGACTGGAGGGGAACCCATGCAGGCAAGGGTACTGGATTGGGTGCTGTATGATCTCTGTATCCTAAGTAACAGTATTCACAGTGTTTCCTTCGTCAGTATTCCTGGCAGTCTCATTTTCAGTAACAGCGACAAATCGCCTGTTAGTTAGTGCTTCACAGTGCAGAATGTTGTCAAGCAAAATGTGTGTATATATATATATATATATATATATATATATATATATATATATATATATATATATATACACATACATCACACATGTATATATAAATATATGTATATATGTGTGTGTGTGCCGGTGTGTATGTGTATATGCGAAATCAGCTTCGCTTCCTTGTACAATTTGTTTTGTTCTGTCCATCCTATGCTTAAAATATAAACTGTTGGTCCGTAAACCACGGGTACGTTGACACGATCTACAATCAAAAAGTAATAGTGTCATATTACTGCCTTCATGTTTACTTAGAGCCTTGTCGCAGGTCCCTTTCTTCACCATAAAAGCCAAGAGCTTACGCCGTCCTTTCCCACATAAACAGTTTATAAAAGTGTGAGGTTATTTTGTCTTCAAAGTCCCAAAGGGATCTAAAAGTGGGGTGATACGGATGAAGTGAAAGAGAAGTAGCATTAGGACCTCAATGTGCTATCACAGATCAGCGATTCCATTGACAAACAAGGTGTGGAGGAGAAACCGTGGAGAAAATGGCGTGAAGGTTTAGACATAACCGGCAATGTTAATGCTGGCAATGACTAAAATCTTGGCACAGGTATGTCACAGACTATTGCTAGGTTTGGATTGAATAATGACAAAGTATACAAATATGTCCATCTCTGCTTTTCATGTGTAAAGCTCTCAATGTGGGCACAACACCGAGTACAAACAACGGACACCCTTGCCAAGTTAAAATTTCCCTGAACATGATGTTGTAAACTTATATTGTACTGAAGTACCATCCAATCTTCCACGTTCACCACAGTGTTAAACTGAAAATGACCACAGATGGGCACAACTATAGAACTGTTGATTTTTCTGCCAAGATGTTTCGGTAATGTCCGAGCACATTCGGCAACTGACAGTATTTGCTGCTCACAAATATATCTATTATTCCTCTAATATGAAAGTAAATTTTAAGTTTTATTTTAAAACATGCTCAGGTTGTATTGCAGGAAAGTTTGTGTTTTCGATCGTAAATAGGGGACAGGGTGAATATCTATATGTATATATGTATATATATATATATATATATATATATATATATATATATATATATATATATATATATATATATATATATATATATATATATATATATATATATATAAATAGGTAGAAAGAGAGCAGGTGAGTAGTTACGACGGTTGTTTACTTTAAAAGTAATGGCAAATGTTTACCATGCATCACAGACGTCTCAACAGTCGATAGGTCAGATAGATTCACTGTCCTTTAGTTAAAAACGTTTCAGTATGTACAGTGGGTCAAAATGTTAAAAAAATGTACAGTTGTGCTTTACTTCGGACATTTCGCACTATGTATTATGAAAGTTGATATTAAATGTAGCCTGTATGGCAGCCAAATTAGAGATATTTGGTGCAATGACCTTAATTTCAACTTGACCTGAAAAAACACAGTCAAATTAGGCGATCTGTGGGATTTTGTTTGGTAAGTGTTCACATCTTTATGTGTAAACATTGCAAAAATAAAGAAAGTACAAAAGCGGGTGTTTCCAAGCATTTCAATTTTAAAATATCCCCTTCCCCCCAATAAAGTAATGGGATACTAGAAAAGAAGATTTGCTTCAAAGCAAATCTGTCTGTGTGCCTTCAAAAATTGTAAATATTAAATGCTACAACCTTTATCCTTTGGTACTTCACATTCCATTAAGCTTTTGGCTGGATGCAAATTTCAAAGTCCGAATGACTTTGACCTTTGACCTTTACAGGTCACATGTAAATTGCGCAGTGTTACAATACCCACAATTTAAGCCCAACATAAACCAAATCGGATGAAAATTGACGAAGTTATGACAAGATGAAGCTTTCAAAGGGCCAATTGACCTTGACCTTTGCCCTTTTAAGGTTACATGTTCTTATAAAAATGTGCAGTGTTGCAATACCTACAATCTGAGTCCAACATGATTAGAATTGGATGGAAATTGGCCAAGTGATGACGGGATGAAACTTTCAAAGGTCCAAATGACCTTGACCTTTGAACTTTAGAGGTCCCATGAAATTTTTAAAATGTGCAGGGTTACAATAGCTACAATTTGAGTCCAACATGATCAAAATTGGACAAAAATTGACCAAGTTATGGCTAGAAGAAAGCCACCATCGAAAGTGGCATTTGACCTTTGACCTTGAGATGACCTTTACCTGAAGTGAATTTTGACCCCAAAAATGACAGTTTGGCTTAAAATTGACCTTTGAACTTGACATGACCTTGATATTTGAGATGACCTTTACCTTGCTATGATCGAACTCCTATACACTCGGAACCACATCTACTATAGCATATAAGATATTGAAGATTAAAAACTTTAATTAATGCTCACTTGCATAATTTTGAAAAGCATGACCTCTCATTATAAAAAGGCCTGACTCTATCTATAGAAGTATAATCGTGCCAAGTTTCTA
Source organism: Hermodice carunculata (assembly GCA_964020975.1). Classification (NCBI taxonomy): domain Eukaryota; kingdom Metazoa; phylum Annelida; class Polychaeta; order Eunicida; family Amphinomidae; genus Hermodice; species Hermodice carunculata. The sequence continues at coordinate 2,219,903 of OZ026629.1, read as the reverse complement.
CATATAATACTTTTCCAATGGAATGTCGGACAAATATGCCTGTAAAGAAAGAAAGAATTCCTAGACAAACAATATGTCTGTGTTGGCACACAGACATGGTAATATGAGTACAAACACTTTTCAGACTACCAGAGTTGAAACTTTTGAAAAACGCCCACACTTTTATTTACACAAGTCTTGAGATTCTAAGATGGCCACCCTAAGGGCCTCCCTCTTGAATTTACAAAATGCCGGAACGAGAGCCAGTTTTTCAATTAACGTGTTTCGAATTTAAGAAAGGTTTACATTTGTCCCAAGAGTGTCTGCTTTTAAAGCTAAATCCATGAATTGACATTCATGTGAAATGGAACTGTATATAACTGAACTATATAGAAGTGTCAATAATCAAAAACAGCAGATAATGCACAATGCATACAAAATAAGAGAAAGAAGAAGAAGAAATCATAAGTTTATCACGTTTTTAGAAAAATCTGGCGTTTGAGGCTAAAAAGTTCCTTATATATTTTTCCACACTTTGATTAATTTGTTTTATCTTGAATTCCATTATGACATTTAACAGTCGTCTCGTATCATTTTGTTTCACGTCCGTGAACTTTTCTTTTGTTTCTTTTAACAGAATACTTCAGGTAACTCTAAACTGGTTACTTTTTAATACAAAATGCATTCCATCCCCGATACAATTACAAGATTGCAGGTCATGTGTCGTAATGGCGTAAATAGCAAAATTTAGCTCTTGGAGCACAAAAATCTACAGGCAAAAAGAAATGCCAGACAGAGGGAAAGAATTCTTGATACAACAGAATGTCAAATGTCAGCAAACAAGATTTGGTCATATGGTTAGAAACTTTAACTCATTCTGGCACATTTTCATTGCAAGTTTGATTCATTTATGGATCACTGTTGACACTACAGCATGAACTTATGACAAAATGGTGATCATAAGGTAGCAAAAATGTATTATGTCAGACATGTGTGTAAACAACAAATGTTAATGATGCACATATACATGTACATGTAAATGACTTCTGATGACAGATCATGGCCTGTCGTATGTCTGGTCTATCAGAAACATGTACATGTAAATGACTTCTGATGTCAGATCATGGCCTGTCGTATGTCTGGTCTCTCACAAACATGTACATGTAAATGACTTCTGATGTCAGATCATGGCCTGTCGTATGTCTGGTCTCTCACAAACATGTACATGTAAATGACTTCTGATGTCAGATTATGGCCTGTCGTATGTCTGGTCTCTCACAAACATGTACATGTAAATGACTTCTGATGACAGATCATGGCCTGTCGTATGTCTGATCTAGCACAAACATGTACATGTAAATGACTTCTGATGACAGATCATGGCCTGTCGTATGTCTGATCTATCACAAACATGTACATGTAAATGACTTCTGATGATAGATCATGGCCTGTCGTATGTCTGGTCTATCACAAACATGTGCATATAAGTCTGCTATTGTTGCTCCTTATTTATATTATTTCAATATCATTGACAGGGCCACACCCTGTTCACATATTCTGGCTTTAGTGGCGTCTGAGAGCTTAGCTCTGCACAAAATTGATGATGGAGAGACATAGGATGTGAAATCGAAATGGCACATCTGCGCATTATAGTTTTGAAGATGGATAGATATTCAACATTTACATTTTTCAAGCCCCCCCCATATAAATCAAAATTTTACTATTTTTGTTTGTTGTTTACTTGATCTGCTTACAGCACAAACCTATGACTAGAAGTTGGAATGACACTTCTACCTGTGATAAGTTTGATCTATAGCACGTCCCTGGTTTGATATTGAACATTCAAACTATTCAAGTACCCCTAATTAGCATACAGTAAAATCAACATTTGTTTGTGGTTTATTGGATGCGCTTAGAGCATAAACCTATGAATTGAAGATGGGGTGGCAACTCTACCTATAAAATTTTTGAAAAGTGTCACCCATCTTTATAACAAAGCCATGTATGGAAGTATATTTATTATGCCTAGTTCGGAGCTTCTGCATATAAATGGTCTTCTAATGGTGTATCAGTCAAGTTCACTGGAATGACCCTTTCATTCAGCAGGCAGAGGTAATGAATTCAGATTAGCCAAAACAGTCTAGCACACGATATTGTCCAGTATTTTGATCGAAAGTGCAGTGTGCAGTCACTGTAAGTGTGAAAAATCTAGTCAAGTCAGCTGAAATAGCTTGCATTCATTTGTTCATGCCTCTCCGATGATGCCAAAAATAAAATACAACCGTACATTGAAAGTGTCCACAAGTTACGTGACCTTTATCCATGCTACTTCTGAAACATATATTTATGATTGAGGTTGAGCAAAGCATAGTTTCACCCCACTCAACACCCCACCCAAACAAGTCTACTCAAACATTAAATTCCACTAAGCTGTAAAACCAAACAATTTGAACTGCTTCCTCACATCAAGAAAAAACAAGAATTGCGTTTATGTTATCTCCCTTTTGACTAGTGTAACCCTTTCTTACTGGTGCTAGAAGGTGTGTGTGCGTGTGTGCGCGTGCATGCGTGTGTGTTTGTGCGTGTGTGTGTGTGTGTGTGTGTGTGTGTGTATGTGTGTGTGTGCGTGTGTGTCTCATGCATACCTGATAGTAAATACTTGGTTGAGTTATTCCTGGCCTGATCAGTAAGTTGCCATGACAACCATTCAACCATGCTGTCACTGGTCAAACTGGCGCTCAAGCTTCAAGATGTCTTGGGACTTTGGAAGCGTCTTGCAGCTCTCTGTATCTCTATGCTACTTGAGAAGTACAGGACTGCACTGACTGTTTGCTGTGTACATATTGAAGACACAGCAGGCATTTGATAACCCATCTTTTTCCAGCTTACTACAGGGTGTATTGTATAGCTCTGGCATATGTATTTTGAACTTCTATAATTATTGTTGTCAAAATGTGAAAACAAAATTTGGCTATTTCAATGTTCAGGAGCAAGGAGCCAATTTATGCCCCGGGGACAAGTGTGACTTTTCATGGATACAGCAGGACACAGAACAGCCTACATCTACGACTGGCCCCTCTTTATTGCCAGCCGCCATATAGGCTGTGGGACACAGAGACATTAACATGTATTTGCTCCTTCAAGTGCATGTTTTGTTTTTCATGCATACGATGTTTCATGTTCAATTCAACATTTCAAGGGCAAGTATTGCCTTATCTAGGTCTTAGCTTGCTGTCCACTTACAGAGAACTTGTTGCCTAGCAACGTTCCCTTGCCATGAACTCTGCACTTTTGAGTCACCAGATGTCACTAACTACGAAAGCAGACCAGTGTGTTGCTCACCAAGCTTGCCCCAGCCTGAGCTGAAGGTTTTGCCACCAGATGTTCCAAGCTACCAGACCCATTTGTGTGGGTTGTGAATATTCAAATGGCCCTAGTTTGCATAATTTTCAAAATAATCACTCGAAGATACGGAGCTTTAAAAATTTAATGGTCCCTAACTTGCATTATTTTAAGACATAGTATTTAAAATAGTACCAACAGGTTTGTGACACCTGTTAATCTAATGAACAGTGAACAAAAACTGCAGCATTTGAAATTATGGTAATTAGGAGGACTTGAAGTATTAAAAAGTTGAATATCTCCATAAGTATTATAAATAAAGGTGCCAATCCAACTTCATTTTATAGGTTTGTGACATAGCCACATCAAATGAATCATGAACAAAAGTTGTTGCATTTTGATTTATGCAAATTAGGTGAACACACAAGATTGAATCCTTCAATAACTTTCAAACCATTACAGATAAAAGTGTCAATCCAACTTCAAAATGTAGGTTTGTGACATAACCACATCTGATGAAACATGAACCAAACTTGCAACATTCTAATGCAAATTAGGTGAATACACGAAATTTAAATCTTGAATAACTTCAAAACTGTTATAGACTGAGGTGTCATTCAAACTTAATTGATAGATTTGCAGGATAGTTGCATCCAATGAACCATGATTCTTTGAATCAAAGTTGTAGCAGTTTGATTTATGCAAATACACAAAATTTAAATCTTGAATAGTTTCAAAACTATAATAGATTTAGGTGCCTTCCCGACTTCAATTTATAGGTTTTTGACATATCCGCATGCAAAAAATATTGTGCAGGAGTTAAACAAATACTGAACAGGCAATACGAAAAAGTTTTCTAGGAACTCAGACTGATTTGCTGAGAAGGAAGTCAAAATTTTCTGGTTTTCTTTGTCTTCTTGTAACCTGTGGAATGAAAACTGTGCTTCATAGGTACTATTTGACCAGTTCTTCTATTTGTTTTTATGTCTATGTGTCAACAAAGACATTCTGTTTCTTTCTTTCTTTCTTTCTTTCTTTCTTTCTTTCTTTCTTTCTTTCTTTCTTTCTTCTTCTTCTTCTTCTTCTTCTTCTTCTTCTTCTTCTTTCTTCTTCCTTCACACTTCCTTCTTCTTTACCAGCAATTTTGACGGA
>OZ026629.1:2132930-2210430 GCA_964020975.1 Hermodice carunculata | reverse complement strand
CTCTCTCTCTCTCTCTCTCTCTCAAATACCTCAAATAGAAAATAAATCTGTGGACACATTGAGAACACAGGTGATCATGGCTGTAATATTACCACTAGACCCCATGGGGGTGATGTTTTTTTCTGGATAATATATATTTGTCACTTGTTCATATGCCAGAAATCCAGTAACATGTGGCACCACAGATACATTGACACTGTTTCCATATAATTTTCTGCTACAAAGTTGTATATATTTGGTCTCACAATGCAGAGCCATTTACCTTATCTTCATTATGGATTGCTCCAAAGCATGTGACACACGGCATCATTGCAGACCCTTCACATTTGAGGTGCACTTGTGGTTGCAGTTGTATGTTTCCATTTTACTCACCATTAACCCTCACTTTTATTTCCACACCGGGGAAAACTTTTCATTATATACTTGGACACACCATTTGCTTGTCATAAAATTTCTTACAGTTCCTAATTAGAGGCACACTGTGGAGACAGCACAGTTATTCTTAGTGTTATATGATTTAAAAGAACATGGAGTGGAGGTTTCCTACACTGAGCTTGGAATGGAGGCTTTCTATTCTACTTCGAATTGAGGTTTTCTAATGCACTAGTTTGGAAAGGAGGCTTCTCATTAGTACGATGATAAAAAAACTACCAAACATTGCATATAATGAAAATTGGACAACATGTTTGAAAAGGTCCAATTGTTACATCAAAAATGTTCTGTTAAGGCGAACAGATAAATCCTAGCACATTGAGTACCCCATTGATTGAGAAGTAATAGTTTGACAACTCTTTCTAGTGGTGTACATTGTGTCAAAGCATACAGCCTTGCCGTAAGGAACTATTTTAAGTGGATTCAGTTGAATTGATGTAAAGGAAATTCAAACTAGATCTGCCACAACTGTCAGGATACAACATAAAGTGTACATAACTTTAATAGCTGCACATTGGATGTCATTGTTGTTAATATGTCATGATTTGTACTTTTGTTAATGCATGCATATAAAATAAATGCGTAGTTCTATTTTATTACTTAGCCAAGACAGAGCATCAATGTATTGCATTTTTGCCATCTTGTATCTAATGTGTTGTAAATTGCGACTCACTGACCGTCACGTGATACCTTGGTGCTTAAACATGTATTGAAGCCCTTATTGGGAACCAGTAATTTGTGATACGTGATATGTGAAAGTAATGTTGCTCTGATTTGTGACATACCTACAGAGATATGTGACATTTAAATGAATTACTGTCAAAGGTTCGTATCTTAAATTCGTTTTTGTGATTTGCAATGTTACAAAAAAACAAAAACCAAAAAAACCCCAAATATATATATATATATATATATATATATATATATATATATATATATATATATATATATATATATATATATATATAAACCTCCCAGATCTAATTTATGATATGCACCAAACAGGGAGTAGTCGATATCTTTCCAGTAATAAATCCTTTTCATACATTTATACCTATATTGTTTTGTCTATCTGCACTAACAGGTAGTAGTCCCCCAAAATACTTTTGGTATGTTCTGTGTCAATAAGCTTAGACATTAACCTTGAACACTTCCAACATACTAAAACAGGCGTGTTATTCTGCTTCAGAACCACAGCAATAAACATTTTCCAAAGCGTTTCTATAATTCAAATTTGGCAAGCACCCACACAGATTTGCTATGAAGCAAATCTTCTGTTCTAGTTTTATTTTGCCCAGGACTCAATTTTGGTAAAAAGGAGGCATGCATGTGTCAGGGAAAGGGCGCACAACCACGCCACCCAGCAAACAAGCCCCGAAAGAGATTTTAAGAGAAAGAGGTTTTAGCTCAGCTGACCACAGTCAAGCTTTTAAGATGGTCCGTAGTCCGTCAGTCTGGGCAAAACAAGTTTGTTCATCAGGTGATGCTGCTATGGAATCTTGATTTTTAACAAGTTTTTCATTTTGGGTACTTATCGGTCTGTTTTTTATTAATGTAAATAATTCGGCATCTAATGAATATTCACATTTTAGACTTCTTCTTCTACACTGTCACCCAGATTCACTTCAAACTTGATGGCAATGCTCCTCAAGAGGTTCTCTACCACGTTTGTTCAAATGGTCACCCTCCAATGATTTTTACATTTTTTAAGTAATTTTTTTGCGTCTTTTTTTCCAAATTTTGAAAAATCATCTTCTCCAAAACCGGTCCCCCAATTGCTTTGAAATCGCACAAGGACAATCCTGGGGACACCTAGTTGTTAATGTGTTTACCAAATGGTTGTGTGATTTTTAAATGGTGGTTTTTTTTTTTTTTTTTTTTGCTATTTTCGACTTCTCCGAAACTTTCAAATTTTGCTGAAAGGTGACAGATATGTGCCTTGTAGAAGGCTCAAACACATTTCCTCACCAGATGGCGTAACTATAGAATCCTAATTTTTAACGGATTTTTTATTTTGGGCACTTACTGGTTGATGCATATATAGAAATCTAATTTTTGATGACTCATTTCTTGGTAATGGTGCATCCTAGGCCCATGGTTACTAGTAAACATTGATAGAAAAAGACATATGGGGTTTCTGAGTGTGATGTTATTTTTGACCTTAAGTGACATTGACCGTCAAATTTAGGGACGTATTGGCTTATATCCTGTCAGTGGCTGGTAGATTTGTGGTTACTATTTAACATTAATAGAATAACGCGAATGGGGTTTACGATAGTGATGTTAATTTTGCCCTTGAATGACCTTGAAAGGTCGAACTAAATGTCAAGTTCAAATATTGGTTTGCATCTTGAAAATAGTGGATCATAGACCCATGGTTATTATTAAGTGTTAATAGGAAATGACCTATCTTTTTTCAGGCATTGTGACTTTTGATCTTGTTTAAGGTCTTGCTGACTTGTTGGCTTATATCTCGGAAATGGTATATCATAGATCCCTGGTTACTGAAGAATATGAAAAACCTATGGGACTTCTTTTGGTATGCCTAAATTTGATCTTGAGTGACCTTGAAAGGTCAAAGTAAAGGTCAAACCTAAATACTGGCTTATAGCTTGCTTATGATGAATCCTTTACTTACCATTCGAAAACCATAACCTAGCCTAGCCTAGCCTAGCCCAGTCTAGCCCAAGTTGAGGTCTAGCCTAGGTGTAGGCCTTGGTTAAAACATATTTTATTAAAAAAAACACGATTGGAAAATAGACACCATGGCTGTATGAATTCCTCTCGTGTAATAAAAATGTAAATGATCAAACTTATTGCTGTTGAAATACAATTACACGTCTAGGTCTAGGCCTAGCTTTAGCCTGAGCCTAAGCCTAAGCCTAAGTGCTTAGCCTTAGCGTCGTCAAGCCTAAGGTTAAGTCAAGCTCAAACTCAATCAGCTGAGCAGAGGATCTGTTCTTATCCTCTAGTTAAGTTTTTGGCGGAAAAATTAAAAAGGTAATTTTGCCAAAAAGTGGCCATAATTTCCACCTTTTTATTCTTGGGTGATGAGAAGAATTTTTTAATTTTGACCTTGGCCTTTGACCTGAGTCAATGAGCCCATTCCTGAGATCAACATATATGCAGATTAAATAGGAGTTCCTGGCTTTGTTGGTTTTGTATAAAGGGTTGAACATATCGTTATCAGTCTAATTTTTGCCAGATTTTACCTCTCAAAAATCTTCGGACGTACTACGCTTGTGCCTACCACGGCCGTAGTAGACATGGGAATATCTCAGTCTAACAAATAATGAAATAATAACAGTGATGATGATGATGATGATGATGATGATGATAAACGACACTAATTGTGTAACAATGACGTGAAAAGAGTATGAACTAACAAGACGGCATGATATTTTGAAAAAAATGCACACTTTTCAACGGTATACCCCATGTAGGTTGTGTCTTTGCAGTTTGAATTATGAAAAGCATAGGTCAGCTAATTATAAGTGATGCTAATTGAGTATATAAATGTACAAATGCAGAACAATGTGCATACCCTTCCACACGTGCAATGGTGTGATTTAATAAAAAATTCAATCCACACTTAAATCGAATTGGGGAAATTGAAATGTAAACTTTCCTTATCTGCAAGACAACAATATGGGTCATCGAAGAAATGTGGAAAAAAGTTCACTTATGCATCAAATACAAATTTCCTTAAACATTAACAATTCTGACACAATTTTGTCAACCATACACCATAGGATATATCAGAATTGACAGTGATATATGTATGTATGTATGTATGTATGTATGTATGTATGTATGTATGTACGTACGTATATATGTATGTACGTATGTATGTATGTATTATGCATGTATGAATGTATACATGTATAGATATATGTATTTATCTCATACATACATACATACATACATACATACATACATACATACATACATACATACATACATACATACAGAATTTTCGTTGGCAAGAGATGTGCGGCACACCCATACACAAACACACACACAAACATATAAATAAGGAATCGGGGTATCGGTTATGAGTAAAAAGTGGCAGCAGGAACGCCAGTGCTATGCACAAAGTCTTTGTGTCGTAAGTGTACCTGCTGTTAGTTTATCAAAGTTCTGTTTGCTTTCTGTTCTGTTAAAGGCAAAAAGTACCTGAGTGAAAAATAAAACATCTATTTCTGTTATCAAGGGTCAGGAAAGTCATGGTGTCAAGTGATGTAATATCTTTTAACAGCCAAATCATTTTAAAACATACGTTTCTCTTCTGTGTACAAAGGAGATCATATGAAATTACATGACCCTAATAAATTATTCTTAACATGATTTTTATGTTCGCTTATTTTACGACACTGAATGTACAACTCATGTTTAAAGTCCAGTTACTTGAGCTGCCATAAGGGTCCTTAATTTTTTTTTTACGGTCTTTGGTATCGTTGCACTCGCCAGTGGCAGTTCTTTCGTCGCTTGCTCAAGCTCTCCGGTTATGCCATGTGACTCCAACTGTCCATATCAAATTTAACACAAGCTATTGGTTTCAATTGTAACCTGCCCTGGAATGCTGTTGACTAGACATTCATTTACCTGAGGGCGCCATTTTTGTTTAAACATGTCACGAAAGCGCTTCCCATAAAAAAGGACGCACGTCGCAGATGATATTTGTAGCTTGCTGGTCGCTGCCACCATGTTTGGGGAAAATATTTCAGTTTTTGATACGGGCATGTCAGGGCTTGTACATGCTCATTTTTTTTAACTGACATATTTATTGGTATTTAAAGATGCGTTTAATTAGCAAAAATAATCGTGTCTATTCATGATTAGGGTATATCAGTGGACTACTTGCCAGACGCTTTTTGAGTATGGACAGGGTTGAGCCAAAAAAGATCTTTGTATTAAGAAATACCTTATTATTCTACTAAGAACCAATGTTCTACAAAGCTCACATCCCTATTTTTTCTCGGAAAAAGAAGGCTTGGTTTTCATTGATTTTTTATATTTTCATGCTTTGCATTACAGATAACTTCCCCGTGGTACCCACCTGTTTCAGGTGGAGACAGATGGACGACAAACAAAATCTGCCTCATTCATTGGTTAAAAATGTCATGTTGCACATGAAGAAGGTGCTGCCAAAAGGGAGAATAGTTTATGTGACATTGCCAGTCCACTGCCTGTTTTCCAGCGAGTTGGTCACTTACATTTCATAAGAACAGTGTGCGCTTCTGGGAATAACAGCAGTACTTGTAATAGAGATGTTTATAATTATCCTTGTGTTAAATCTTCGTTGAAGCCAAGACATTTTATTGGCTACCTGTTTATGTTATCGGTAAAATAATGTTTATGAGTAGCGTACCTAAACCGTCCCTAGTCAGCCTAAACACAACGCATTCCAGTCCTGAAGAACAAATTTGTAAAGCGGAGTGTTATCAGCAGGGAGCCATGTGACCTGTTGCTTACAAGAGGACAAGTACCTTGACCTATCTGATGCATAGTGTTTCTTTTTATCAAATCAAATCTATGACACATTGCTATCTTGCACCCTTCTGTAAACGATCACTTTCATAAGGAGCTTACACAGTGTTCATAAAGAGAAAAACAGCTGAACAATTCATCAATTCAGCGAACAAAACAAAACAAAAAATCTCAATAGGTACATAAACGTATTTTTTTTATCATATACCTTTAATTATATCTTGAGGTCTCCTTTACAGAAACGTCCATGACGAATGATTAATTATGTACCTGCAGAAGTGGGCTACAAAAATGTCAAGTTGGAGAATTCGCCACTAAAGAATACATTTATCTTCATCAGAGCGTCCTACTGAAGAAGAAAAAAATTAAAACTTTTATTAGAACTATAGACACTAGCTGCTCTCGGGTACATCAAATATTCAGTGTAAATAGGATTTTAAAAGCAAATGTGATATTGTAGCCCACTGACGTGGCACGTAAAAAAAAAAAAGAAAAGAAAAAACATTAAGCATAAATGAGCACGAACGTATAACAGTTGAAGGCCTCTTTGGAATCCTAACGAGCAAAACAAGTTCAAATACTTTTGATGGCACCCTGATAACGACAGAAATAAGCATATTGTTATCATTTAAGTCTCTGCATTTGTTCTTATCAATAGAAAAAATAATCTCAACGCCATCAAACGTGTGCAGAGATCTCTGCATCTTCAGTGCACGCGCCAAAGGGCCTATTGCTCTTACTTTTCCAGAAAGCAAATTCAGACAAAACGTTCCCTGTTGAAACAATGATGTATACATACATAATGTAATCTAGCAATGCCTCTTCGTATATTAACCTATCCCCAATCAAACGGTGTTGTCTCCAGTCCGGTTGGTGGTCCTAACAGAGACTCAAACACATTTTAGATCCACCCATATATATATATATATATATATATATATATATATATATATATATATATATATATATATATATATATATATATATATATATATATATATATATATACAGGAGGATAAAAGTCTCGAACAACTTGATAAAGCGGAGTGGCATTCTAAGCTTTTTTAATATGCGACTGATACAGATAATTAAATTAGTGTCTATTCTATAGACGTCACAAGAAATAAATGGGTTCTGAGATCAAACTGCTGGTGGCTTAAGAAGAATTAAGTGGTACTCCCTTCAAATGAAAGTGCTTTGTTGGTGCCAGTTTCTCAGTCTCAGTAGCAGTTTGGCTCTTTCACCTTGCGGGATCTGATCCCAGTTATCGTCATGCAAAATTGCAATTTATCTATATTTTGAAACTGTCAAGGGCCCTGATTTTTGCATGCTCTTTTCTTATTGCGTGCAATAATATGCCATTCATACGTAACAGCTTTCTTCGGCACGAGGCGTACCGAGGGTTAGACTTTTTCCTGTCGAATCAACGCGACAAAGTCTTTTTTTTATTTTTGCTGACAAATTTTCAGTGACTAGGGGCTGGTGAGCATGTTTTGCGTATATTATAAACCTACGGTTCGAGGCATTCCGACTTTTAAACCTTTAAGTATCTTTAAAAGTGCCCCAGATCCGAATACGATTCTAAGTTAATTTACAGTCATAACAACACTGCACTTGAATTTGAGAGAAACTCGATATGTGCAGAACCATGAGTCACAATACACATTTGTTTGTTTGTTTGTTTGTTTGTTTCTTTCTTTCTTTCTTTCTTTCTTTCTTTCTTTCTTTCTTTCTTTCTTTCGTCTCGATGCCATAATTTTGTCAACACTTATTCTTGGATACCTTACCCGTTAAACACTTAGACGTTGAGCTTCAAATAGGGACCTGAATTTTAGTATTCAGGATGTTAATATTTGTGCAAATTGGTTTGAACGTTTTAATCAAATTACTGGACAAAAAGGTGTTCGCCCTACAGTAATCCCTCTTGGGCATGGAAACGAATGAAAAACTAGGAAAGATGATTTGCTGCATAGCAAATCAGTGTGTGTGTCTTCAAAGCATATTGGTATGGCAATGTGCAACTATTCCATAACACAGGAGTAGAAGTTGGAATGGCATCTCTATCTATTATAGCTTTGAAGTTATTCAAGACTTAAAATTTCTAATGGTGCTATTTAGCATAATTTAAATTGCTAAAACTTTTGTTCTTAATTCATGCGCAATGGTCAATAACCCCCTAGTGGAAGTTGGAATGCCATCTCTATCTATTATAGTTTTGAAGATATTCAAGTTTTAAAATTTTTAAATGCTGCTTATTAGCATAATTTCAAACATCTTCATTCCTTTGTATAAAACGGTCAAACTCCTTGTATGTAGGTAAAATCATGCAAAGTTTGGAGTTTCTATGTATAATAGTGTCCGAGAAAAGTGTCGGACAAATTTGCTGGTAAAGAAGAAAGAAGAAAGAAAGACAGAAAGAAAGAAAGAACTCGAGGAAAAATCGAAAAGCGTGTGTTGACACACACACTTTGATAAAGAATTCCAGGAAAAACAGGAAAGTGTGTGTTGACAAACACACTTTAATGAGCACGCATGGCAACATACAGCTGAGACAAGGAGCCACTATTAGAGATACACGGGTATTCCAGGCTTCGTAACGTGTTCTGTTTTTACAATAGAATTTTCAAATATATCTTAAATTTTTAGGTCAAGGATATGTTGGAAAAAAAAACTGTTATAGATAGTTGCCAATGGCACCATTGCACACCAAAGGACACTGAATAAAAGTTGCTGTATCTTAAATAATGCTAATCGGACGTATTTCAAACTTTCGTCCTAGAGGACAGAACACATTTTTTTTAATTGGTAGATATTTGATTCAAACACAGCACATTAAAATCCGAGTTTCACAAGTTTCCACACTCAGACCTCTTCTTTTTATTATCTCTACAAATAACATGTGCATGGTATCTTCAAAATTTCAGTCAGTCTGCATGCTGATGACATCACTTTAATTCGCCTTCTGTTGTTCCTTGTCTGTGCAAATCCGAACTGATATCGATGAATGGCTGTATTTAATATAAATTTTGAATTAAATATAAAAATAGGGTTCACTTCTGGCGTGTGGCAAACTATCATTAAGCGCACGTTTTGCTCTGGTTACCCATGAATCTTTATTAAATGAATAGGGAAAGGTCATTTCCTGTCAGCAATGACCTGTGACTCACATCCTGTATGTTGCTAGGTGCCTTGAGAAATCAACTTGGCTTTTTCAAAAGCGGTCAACAAAAGATGGTTGCGGCAGATAACGACTGCTTGGTACAAATACTTGAAGGACTTTTTAAGGGCAAATGTTTCTTGTTACTTTCGGGGCTTTGTGTCGTAATTTTATAATTAATACCACGTCTACTCACATTATATACATATATATATATATATATATATATATATATATATATATATATATATATATATATATATATATATATATATATATATATATATATAAATATATATATATCAGCATTTTAATTATTCATTAGTAGCCTCGCATCAATTTTAAAATTTGTTCCATCAGATCATTTCAGTAAATGCATATTTTGAACAGGGCAGGACATTGTGACTTTGTTTCGTCTTCTCCACAGCGAAAACATCTTTCACGACTGGAGAAGCGACACTTATTTCCTGGCACCAAACTGCATAGTGAATGAGCCTTGTTCCGTACCTCTGTGACATACTTACATAAAACATGGTCCACAAAATTGAGGTGTATTTATCTGCAGGTATCTAACAAAGAGGCTTTATTTGCTGTTATATCGACACTTCCTCGCCAGAAACAAATTACAATAAGCTAGGGTCTCTCCAACCAGAATGATCAGTGAATCGTCTTGATGATTAACGACTTCTTCCTTGTTTCACAGTAGGGGCACATGAAAAATGTCAAGTAACAAAACAGGTAACACATATGAAGCAATTTGTACAATAACCATAGTCAGCCGTGCAGTGTACAAATGATCCATGATGTCACATGATAAGAGTAGTCATTTTGCCTGTGGTGCTTTTTATCAACTGAGGAAACAACTTCGCACTTTCAGTAAAATGCCCAATGTCACAGTTTCTCACTTGGAAAGAGAATTTCCTTGTATGTGATTCATCTCATGTTCAACAATTAATTAATGTAAATTGTGCCCGGAGGCTATTTTAAAAGCAAAAACTTTATTCAAATGCTAGCTGAACATTTCAAACAAAATTATGTAAGAATGGCGCACCACCTGAGTGAAATTGCGTTTTGACAGCTGTAAGCGGCCAATTGGTTGGGGAGGGCCGAATATCTGTAGAATTAAAAACTTATGACATACACTTTGCATCGGCATCGTTCTTTCGCATGCTAGAGGTGACAAGGAAATCTAAACAAAAACATCTGCAAACGGACACTTCAAAGAGGCCACTGGTGAGATTTGATTCCCGTCAGATTATCGTTTTAAAGATCCTGGCGATCCACTTACTAATCCCCACCTAGCCAGCTAGTACTGTTTTGATTCAATATTTTCAGTGTGTAGATGTGAGGAAAAGCAACTCTGTGCTGAAAAAGTCAGACAAGCTGTAAGTTTGAGCTAAAAGGAACAATTGTTTGTCCGGAAAACAGCACAGAGGCAAGGGAGTGAAGGCAAAAACACTGATATGTCAGAAAACACAGGTCTATTTACAATAAATACGTGTAGTTACAGTTACCTCAAAGAAAGTGCGACTCAGCTGATATTCGCCTGCTGAGAGTTACACTTAAGATGCCAAAATTCTTGGAGAGTTTTCGCCACCTTTGCGATGCCCCGAATATAAATAATGTGCTGTACAAGCCGTGGCACTAAACACATCTATAAGATTTCAAGAAAACGAAAGACCTTAACATATGTGCGACCGTCTGGCAAAAAGATGTGGAACTGGATGATGTGTACATAGGACAGCTTCGAAACTCTGCCTGAGGCCCCAAAGTGGATAAATCTAGACAGGAGAGTGCAATTTCTGCACACCTAGCATTAGAACTCGACGACATTGGGGTCAGAACGTAGCCTTGCCTGACCCACATATGTAGTAAACCTGTCTAACAAACGGCTTTTATCTTTCTGATTTGCTTGCCTATTTGGATTCGCGTCGACCCAGCCAGAACTTAAGAAAATATGTTGTTGAAATCTGAGTTCACCTTTTTGTCAGCCCTGCCAATGTCAAGAATATATGGTACAAAATATGTTTAATAAATGCCAGCGGCTTCCTTAATGTATGTGTGGATGACATTTTGACACAGCTCTTCCATGTGAAAGTGTAGATAGCTGGAATTGCTGGTGCGGAAACCAGTCTAGTGTTCTTTTTGACAAACATACGTGGGCATGTTTTTGAAAATGATATTGTTGTACTGACCAATTAAACGTCTGCATCCATGTCTGTTATAAATTTGTTGCCACATTTCCACCTGCAAATCTTGTGACAGGTCAAATATCTTTTTACAAGGCATGAGAAACAAACCATCCTCAGCCGCCCTTCTTGAACCAGGGTGACCCTCATGGCATATCCACGAGGGACTGGTGTCTGTCTAGTGCCAAAAAATGCAAGATACCATCAGTATAGTTTCTAACTTAATTTTATCTTTTCATCCGTCAGACGGTTTTTAATTATAGGTGGTAGCCATAAGTCATTTTAGACATGGTGAAACAGTGCAGTCCCAAATTTTCGTAGAGTACCAGAAGCAAATAAAATAAATAAAAATTACTGTATAATAGAGAAAATTTAAAAGTGATTGGCACCTGGGGGCTCTACTGGGTTAATGGCACAAAAATACATAAAACGATACACGTAAACAGCCTGAAACTGACTGTTGACACACGGCAAAGGTTATTCACTGTGCAGCACATGTGCACATATGTACATGTATTACCAGTGACAGCACATGTACACATATGTACATGTATTACCAGTGACAGCACATGTGCACATATGTACATGTATTACCAGTGACAGCACATGTACACATATGTACATGTATTACCAGTGACAGCACTTGTACACATATGTACATGTATTACCAGTGACAAACGTAGCTCTTCACAAACACAAGGAATAAATTCTTTTCCTTTAAGAAAAAAAAAACGGACATTTGGATTTTAGGTCACCTTTGAGTCCAATTGGAAACATTTCGATATAACATAAACTGCAATAAACAAATAATGAAGTGATTAAGCATTTCAATAATACTCTTTTCATGACAGATGTGTGCAATTGGAATCTGAACTTTTGAGCATTATCAATAGTATTCTGGGTAACAAATTTCGATGTGAGTCAAACAAGAAGAAAAGGAAGAGTGACCAGGTGGCTTATTTTTTTTAAAGGGTTTTGTAATTTTGTTCTTTATTGTTAAAGTTACGTTACAAATATCTTGCAGGTTATCAACTCCCTTTAGAGCAGATTTTGACTTTGCTGGCGAAGTAAATCGGAACCTTTCTCATTGAATTGATTACTTGATGAACATCAAGGGTATCGTCTTCATTTTCAATGTATACACACTGGCAAAGGTGAGAAGTTAATAACATTATCACCTTACTGCCGCATATTGTTCTGCATAAGTTAACTTGTTCTCTGCCAGAAGTATAGGGACCGTAAAGTTCCACTGTGTTAATGTTAGCCGCGTGCGGCTGCAGAGCATCGTTTAACACCTCATGACCAGGTCGTATAACTAAGCGAACTAATGCGCAAATAAGTCGCTGTTGATCATCACGTAACTGAGGTATCTGGTGCATAACCCCGCTTTACATCGCATGCTGTCCTTTTACTGAAGCCATATTCTCCCGCATAACAATCGTTTTGCCGGGTGTTAAAAGATTTGCCTTTACAGAATTTGTTTCACAATATGCAGCATCGGTGTGTTAAACTTGGCTGCTGAGTCGACTCAATAAGAGACATGCATGTTAATTTCCCGCCACAAAGTGCGGGGTTCAGCCTGTCAATCACGGAAGACATATGGGCCTGGACAAAGCTTGATACCCCTTTTTCACAAAATTAGTGTCTTTCAGAGAAAGTAACGTTGCGTTAGAAATGCCTAAGTCATATTCATTTGGTGTTTCCTAAATTAGATATAACGAGAATTTTCCATTTGCGTGGACTAAGTAGTCTTTATTTCCAAATATACGTAATATTCCGTTTGCCCGCAAAAGCAGCAGCCCGTATCTGATCAGACGAGTGTATGGTTACTAAGACAACCAGGTATGCAGTTATTGCGGGAAATTATCATGCATAACTCTATAACACAGATAAACAACTTTTGTGATGTACACGGAAAATTTCATATTTGTAGAGAAATGGTAGATATAAAATAAAGTAATGTCATTTGTTTTGACATTATACGTTTGATGTGTACATGACAGCAGATGGAAGTTGTACTGTATTGTAAACATATTAATTTGAAAAGTGGATTGGCCAATAGTTACCGAGTAGCTTATCTGCAGACATACAGACATAAAGAGGTACTCTGTACAAGACACTCTTGACATTACACGATATTCTATTTGCAAGATGAGTTCAAGACATGTGTAAGAGTAACTTATAGTTATCCGTGACGAAACATCGGGACTAAGTTTTGTACAACTGTACTGCAGAAGACATATCGGTGTTTGATTTATCCGAAAGATCAGCACCACCACGTGACATAATTTCCGCGAGTCTACCACCGACAAGGTATAACAGTAACTTATAGTTATCAGTGACAAAACGTCTGGAATGTATAATATACAACTTTTATGTGGCAAATATATCGGTGTTTGATTTATCCGAAAGATCAACACTACCACATAACATAATTTCTGATAGTCTATCACCAACCAACAGATTTGAATAAACACCAAGATCAAGAGGACTAAGCAAACGAAAAGATTTGTATCTTCCTTTTAGCAATTACACAAAACAGCTGCAGCAGTCAAAATATTAATACCAATAAACGGAGATTGAGTTTTGAACGCCCTAGGTGCAGCTACGCCTGAATAATGTTGGCAAAACGAACACCAACATGGAATATTTTGGGATTTCGTGATGGAAGAACAGTAATTTGGTTATTTTTTTTCTTGAAGATTGAAGCTTCAGGAGACACTTTAACTTCGTCGGGAAGGTAATTCTTTAGGCGAATATAGTAGACGGCGGAAACGACATAAAGTACTTCTAGCCCTACATTTTATTTGTTCAAGTTGACGGTAATTTCCGAGCGGATGGCCTGCTAGTGTTGATGCGTAATTTGGTTTAAGTCATGAAAGTAAGGAGAAGTAAGATTATTTAGTATTTTATGCAAGCAGACTAGTTTTAAAAACTTGATGTGAGTGCGTACCCACTCCCAATTTCAGCAAGCAACCGATCGTTTGACGCAAATTTCAAGGTACCAGTGCAGATTCTGGATGCTCCATACAATAATCCTTCCAACAGATTAAACGGCTCTTGGCTGCAATTGTCCACAAGGACACACCTATATTCAAGTATTGGGCGAACCATGTAGTCCTCATGGATTTCAAATCATAAATATCTTTATGACATCATGAAACGATGTCATAAGAAAAATATTAGATTACTCCGTAGAGAGTGTATATTTTTGCTTGTGCAGTAGTAGTACCTACTATTTAATTAAGCCCCTTCAGCCAGAAGTGGATATAGATGGGAAGCTATCTTTAATTGCAAGTAGGGTTACACAGAAAAGACAACAGTAGCGTTTAGAGATATGGTGTCACAGAAGCCACATCGTATCTCACACCAGTTATCTTACTGTAAGCTCACTTTTGCCAGGTTGTGGACATTCAGTGATGGTTTGTGTCTAATTTGAATATTATTCAACACTTCGGCTATTTCATTTTGCGTGTACAATTTCAAAGATCAAGAACATAAATCTTAAAATGAAACTAAATAGTTAAGATCCCCGGTCCCAGCGACAGAAAGGTACATGGCGTGGAACTCTTTGATCCTTTGAAGCGTGCACCCCTTGTTAGATAATTTCTTATTAAACACCCCGAAAAATAAAGTGTGAAACCCACATATGTTCACTGGGCTTGTAGGAATTTTTCTGAGATGCATCTGTATTACTAACATTTGGATAAATGAAAATTTGGGGTTTTTAAATCTCAGTTATATATATATATATATATATATATATATATATATATATATATATATATATATATATATATATATATATATATATATATATATATATATATATATATATATATATATATACACACGAAATGAATTATCGCACGAAATTCACTGTCGATTTTCCTTCAAAGGCTCTACAGAGTTACCTATTCAACTTCCTCCCGTGCGTGCCTATCAAAAGAAGAATGTTCCCAAGCCAGTTTATCTAATGTAGACAGTCCTATCGTGTCGTCTATCAGCTCATCACAAGTTAGAGTCTGTGTATCATCGTCTAGCCACTTGGCGGCCTCTTAGATCTTTCCACAAGTACAGGACGTAAAACAACATTGTTGCAAGCACTTCTCGTATTGACTTTGTTTCCCCCACATTTCCTTATGCCTTCAACGCTTGTGCAACCCCTACTTCAAACTGTATTGTGTTTCGACTTCGTGTTTTGTTCAATTCATCTTCGCAGTTAATATCTAAAGGGGCCTGTGGATAAAGTTGAATGAGGAAAGGATTATTTAAGTATTTGTGCCAGTAATTGTAGTCAATATATACAGAATTATAGACTAATTATGCTGGGAACTAAGGAGTGAACTTTTCTGAGAAATTAATTCGGTTTACATATATATATATATATATATACACAAAGGTAATTTGTAGGTGAGTGAATCAGACTTTCATAAACGAGCAATATGCTATTAAAATTTAAAGGTTCACATATAAATAGTACCAATGTAATTGGATGCCAGAAAATTCAGGGGGTAAAAAACCCAGATCAGATACACCGATATTAATGCCAGTGGAACGTCTGTCTGCTTTTGCCATATTGGTGACAATCCGACTGTGCTTTGGGTGCAGCTTCCTGCACAACATATTAGTATCGTATGGTGCTGGTCAGATTTTACTTGCATAAACACTTTGCTACTGGTTTCTACAGACAAGAAAATTTAGTTTATTTCGTTGAGTCGTTGAATTGAGCCAAACCAAACGGTTGTGAGAAAGTTAGCCATCCATCGAACCAGTACAAACAAGTCTGTGATAACACTATAAGATTTATTAATTTCCAAACAGAACAAAGGAAATACCGAGGTCATATCACACCCAGTGACCCTATTTTGAACCTTTGTGATACATAAATCACGAAAAACAAACTATATAAATTATAATTATCTCAGAGGCGACCGTATGTAATTTTGATGGATTTAAGAGCAGATACCGAGAGTTCACAAAATCTAACGTGACACACATTTGAAAAATGAGTTACATATGCTTTCAACACACACACTCAAAATATATAATATTTGTTTGTCGTTATCGCATGTTGATAATATTGATTGTGTCGCCTTTGCTGACAGAATGATAACAAAAAGTAATTGGGATCACCTGAGAAACTAAGAGCTACAATTAAAGGTGAAAGATAGAAGGTGTAGGTTACGATAATATGCGCTCACAGTTTACAACAAATCGTTCGAATCAATCATGTGGGTTATACAAACTGTCGATGAGATCAATGACACAGGTTAAGTAAACCGTGGCAGCACTCCAACTACAGGCCCGAAAAGAAAATTAAGTTAATCTACAAGTTCTCCCCAAATGGGGAAAATGAATAGGATAATAATAATAATAATAATAATAATAATAATAATAATAATAATAATAATAATAATAATAATAATAATAATAATAATAATAATAATAATAATAATAATAATAATAATAATTTATTAAATCCCCAGTAATGGGGAAAATGGGTACATACATAAATATACACAAAATCATGAGGTACATACACAGAATCCCAATTGTACAGTCATATAGTCAAGACAGACATACGTAACTTCGAAAGCAAACCACAATACAGCACATAGAGAGGTAAAATTATAATTCACAAACGGAAAACTCAAGAAAATCAGGTTTACACATCTGTAGTACACAAAATATATTCAGGTAAACGAAACTAAAAATGAGATTCTGTAAATAAGGTAAAATTCAATACACCTTGGTTAAAAGCTTGGCAATGTGGTGCATGGTACCATGGGGTTTATTGTAATCCTCGTGCAGCAGAACAACCGCAGAGAATCAACCAGTCCACAATCGGCCAGTCGACTCTTAGCCGCCCGCCCCGACACACGAGGATCACAAGCAGGGTTGCCGGTAACAGCACCAGAGGAAATCAAACTAATAGGTGAAAGCCCCATTTCATTATGCGGTCAACAAGTGTGCCTTTCACCGGGGAACTAGTAACAATTTGCTTCGCGACAAGAAAGACATTCAAGTCACGAACAGGCGACTTTACTTTAAAGATTCTATAATAAGATATAGAAAGAAGGACACTCAGATTTCATTGCTCGCTAAATAGCATTGTATCCGATTCTGTTGTGCACACTATAAATGCCCTTGTACTGGATGAAATAAAACCGTGTTAACTCTACTGCTTCCTGAACAAGCTGACATGCGCTTCTTAGTAATTGTCGTGCATTTTCATATGTGGCAACAGTAAATCATCACCTTAACTCATTTTCTTAAAAAAAAAAAATGCCTATATTACTTTGTTGCTTGTCATTTAACTCTAACTGGGCGAGAAAAGAACA
Organism: Hermodice carunculata; assembly: GCA_964020975.1. Lineage (NCBI taxonomy): Eukaryota > Metazoa > Annelida > Polychaeta > Eunicida > Amphinomidae > Hermodice > Hermodice carunculata. The sequence continues at coordinate 2,192,818 of OZ026629.1, read as the reverse complement.
CCCAATATTATAGTGACATAATTGCAACACACTGTTTTTGTAACCTTTGATTCCCCGATGTCTCTGTATTATGGTACCATAGAGTGTCACTGCAAACGGTGCTTCAGCAATCTTTCAAACGGGTTAATCACTGGGCAAACGTATTTGAGATCAGCGGTCGAGACATCATGAGATGAAAATATTTACGGAAAAGAGCATACCATATAGGCACTGGTAGGCGAATGCTGGGGAGGCTGTAAGGCGTGATGTGATGTCTTTATTGTGAGTCACAATGTGGTACAAAAATCAGGAAACTAAAACTGTAACTCCTTCTGGAGGTATAGGGAGGTCTTGCTCTGGGAAAACAAAACTCTTTAATTGCATTTGGTTTTGAGGTTGCGACAATGTGGCCTCAGATGGGCCTCGTTTTGCTCCAGGAAGTCAAGTTTAATAATAGATTTAACTTTACAAAGAACAAAGGACTGTCGTTTTGTAGAGATGTCATGTGACAATCATTGCCAACATATACAATATGAGAAGACAGTATTTTTGTGGTTCGTCTTCAAATTTTGTCTTGGAGAACACACGGGCAACCTAACAGCACGTGGATTTAAGAGTCTGTCTGATGACGTCATTGCTATATTACGGAATATAAAACAATTTTGGTTCGCCCTATTATTTCTGTACCTGGGCTGCGTATTATTATTATTTTTTTCATAAAGGAGTCGGACTCATATAGACCTTGATCCCGTTTTGAAAAAGGAACATTAAATATGCATGCCTACATACCTTACACCAACTTGACGACTATGATGTATAAAGTCAAAAAACAAACAAAAAACCCCCCAAAAATCCCCCAAAACAAAACAAAACAAAACAAAACAAAATATAAAAAACCCACCCACCCCAAAAAACAACAAAAAAAAACCAAAACAAAAAACAAACAAAAAACGAAAAAGAAAAAAAAAACAAAAAAAAAAACAAACAAAAACAAAAAAACCCCACGCACCCCAAAAAACAAAACAAAAAAACAAAACAAAACAAAACAAAAAACAAACAAAAAACGAAAAAGAAAAAAAAAAAAAAACAAAAACAAAAACAAAAACAAAAACAAAAAACAACCCCCCCCCACGCATTCTCATATCATTACAAGATCATGTCACTTTGTTAGTCGGTTATCTAAAAAGCGGTTGAAAAATCTGATCCAGCATAACCATTTTCGTCCCAGAAAATAATATATCAATGATTTCAATCTCAATTGTTCAATGACATCCAGGTTCCTTTTAGACAGCATGCATCGGATTGGGCATTTTGTGACATTTTTGATGGTGCGTGAGCACTGTGAGGTTCCTGTTTCTGCTAAAAAAAGGGAACTCCCGTTTTAATTAGGTCTCATCGGTCAACGTAGAGTATTTCTCTTAACAAGGATTAAAGCATAAAATAGTGGTTAATTTATCAAATGATATTTTAGTGTCTGCGCAGGTTTCTGTCAGACATTGTTCGAGGAAAGATTAAGATGATTAATCCTAACTTTAATTTGGACAACAATGATGGCCCCCATGATGATCAATCTTACTTTGCAATAATGCAGCAGAAGTGACAGTAATTAGTGCGTTACCTCTACATATAACGTTGTCTTTAAACTGTGCCTTTACTTACAGTTTTCAGCAGCAAAATGCACGAACGAAAAGTACTTGGAAAGGAAATGTTTTCAGACATAGTTGACTGTTTAAGCTTGACGGGAGTTTCATTCTTTATTTTGACCAATACAAGGTGTAAGATATTTTGTTGCTGTTAATGTTATTTTGTGATTGTCTTTTTTATTTTAGGTTTGGCGTAGGCCTATTTGTGTTCTTTGATGTGCCATGATTTGTGTTGGTGAAGCCTGTAACATCCATGGCAAGTTCATTTCAATGTGCCCTAGGATGAGAAAGCACGTCAACTGAAGCCTGTTCAGCACACATAATGTTGAACAAGGCCCAATATCTTGTACTCTATATGCATGGTATGTCATTGCAAAATCAAGTCATTGTTTGAGTGAAAAAGGACTCGTGCCACACAAATGAATTCATTATATACGTCACACGCCAGGAGAAAATGTTATCATTTAATGAAATAACAATAGCCTTCAACGGGCATTTAAAGTCCAATTAATCTCCTTTTTCATTATATGCCAACAAATCAAATTTATCCACTATACTACTTGTCTGCTAAAACCTATTGTGCTTGGTGTTGAAAAACATTACACTAATTTCCGGGAGAAGCTCACCCTGGGTGCTAAATATTGTTTTTGGTCTATGGAAACCCTGATTATGATTTACACAATATGGAAATCATTAAGGTTAACTCTTTTTGTCCGACGCAAAAATGTTAGTTGGTTGTAAAATGTATGAACTGTTTCACACACAACTTTCAGATCATTTCAAATAAACATTGGACTCCTGTGGTTTACTCGCAGAATGTGCAGCAAAGTTGTCTATTGAAATAATGTAAGCAATAACATAGACCTATTGGAATTGTGTTTTATCTTTGATCTATATGCTGTATTTGTATTTCATTTTGATCTATACTTTTATTTCCCCGTCTTTCGGGGTTTAATAAGCTTATTATTATTATTATTATTATTATTATTATTATTATTATTATTATTATTATTATTATTATTATTATTATTATTATTATTATTATTATTATTATTATTATTATTATTATTATTATTATTATTATTATTATTTACATTCCGTTAACAAAACGCAGACAGATAAATAACTCAGAAACAGCTGTACACGCACACACACACACATGTATATATATATATTTATACATACATGACAAGCTGTATGCACATTGAAGCACACAGACACATAGAGGGAAAAAGTTTCGAGCTGAGGCGTCATTAAATGAATGCGAATTAATTGTATGACTAGAGAACAAGACTCACCAATACACTTGATATTCAACATTAAAGGCTAATCACGCCAAATTTTTAACGCTCATCCGTGGATCAACCATCATTACAAAGGCTTTAGTTTCCCTGCTGCCACGTGCGTCTGACCAGGCACAACACTAAGGTCAGCCAGTTATTTTACATAACTGCACAAACCCAAAGGGCTTTCATTATGTGACCTTCCATACATTCCAGCTACCTTTCCACCTATTTTTGTCCTACGAAAACAAGCTTCAACCAAATATTCATAAGCATATCTTTGATTCGCTGTCGTTTCATGCAACCAAACAGAGCACTGGCCTTCATGTTATTTAATCTTGATCATTAACTCTCTCTCTCTCTCTCTCTCTCTCTCTCTCTCTCTCTCTCTCTCTCTCTCTCTCTCTCTCTCTCTCTTTCTCTCTCTCTCTCTCTCTCTCTCTCTCTCTATATATATATATATATATACATACATACACAAGTGTATATGCAAACATACAGTTTCAGCAAAGAATTATGTGCTGTCTAGCTAGCAAGTTGTCTGACCCTGATTGTCAAGTTTTAATCAACCATTGGCCATCTTTCACACAAGTTTCGAGAGAACTAAATTAGTAATTGGAATTAAGCGATAAAATTGGTAATTTTTCATTACTTCTATACATGTACATGTGGAGAATCGTAAATGACGTTCTCATATTAAGCAGACATTTTCAAAACACTGCATTCCCTCTAAGCGGGAAACATAATTATGAAAAAAAAAATCCAAATCCATACATACATACATACATACATACATACATACATACATACATACATACATACATACATACATACATACATCACAAAGCATAGTTCAAAATGATTCTTCAACGGTTTTACCAGAACTTTCATATTCTTCTGCTAAAGTATATCTGTAAAGCACAACACTTTTAAGATAAGCAACATTTCAACATGGTGCAAAGAGACAGCTCTCGGCTTAATTAAACACTTGCAGATGGTATAAATACATCTGCCCAAATGGGTAATTTAAATTTATTTCGCTCTTACTTCGTGTAAAATAATAACCATCGTACTTAATCATTGTATTCGGTTGTGAATTGATCGTTATATATTTACATATTTAACGAGGGTGTGTCGTATTCACTCTGCGGATGTTCGCATAAATGGCAAAACTGTACTGATATATTTCAAACTACTGATATAAATTGTTTAAATGTAACTGCGTGGGCGAGAAAGCGTCAGGTTCGTGTTTCTGTAAGTTTACCAAAAGAATTGACGTTTCTTTTCAAAGGAACACAAGCTTTCAATTTCAGGAGTATCTAAAGCTGTCTTCGAGTCCATTTGATGGATTGTCAATACGCTCCTTTCGGCAGTGTGTGACAGCGGATAACGTTTTAGAGATACAAACGCGGCCATTGATCTTGACTGGGCAGGGTAAACAGTTTGCATAGAGCACTGCTAGCCCAGATGTCAACTTGGCCTTGCTAGCTACATGTTCCCGGAACCAGAGGAATCTATAAAACTTGCCTAATTGAGAAGCTAAGTACACCGCATAAAAGAGACAGGCCCGAATGTAATGTGTTCTCTGAGACAAAAAATGTCCAGGTCCCTTTTAAGTGGACAAAAAAGGAAGTGGCTTTCCGGCAAAAACAATGAAAATGTCAAACAAAACAAAGAGCACAAACTAATCAGTAAAGGTCTCTGTACTGAATCACTTCTCACACGCAACAAACAGAGGAACAGATTTACAGAATTGGACACTTGTATCCACAAAGAGCCCACTCGATTATCATGAAACGACGCCGGTGTTAGCACCCTAGGGGTAATTCCAGGGAAAAAAATCCGTCATTCGAGATGTTGTTTCTTATCTACAAGCCTGGAGTCATAATATCACTTAGCACAAATACACGGTCATTTATAGGATATTGAGACACATATTTTGAGTAGCAACAACTGCAACTACAAGTCCAAAGGATAAAGCAAATTTGCCATTTAAACCTTTAATGAACAGATAAGTACAGTGTGGCTGAAAGGACAGTCTGTCAAATATGTACACTTGGCCTTACATTTAATTTGACTGGTCATGATATATAATTTTCTGCTCTCCCATAAAACAATGACTGTATTTTTAAAATTTTAAAGTTTTATTTCTTAAAAAAACAACATGTTTTTAAACAGTTTTTCATTTCTACCACATATTGGTACGTGTACAAACATTGCTGTAAGGCCATACCTCTATTAGTACAGATAGCTTTATGCAAGCTATCAAACGGGTAATAATAATAAACGATAAGCCAAATACATAAGTATATATTTAAGTTGTATGTGTTTAATTGACTTCAAGATGATGTTATTTCATAATGGAAGCCAAACGTCTATTTCTGTTGGACTAATTTCATAGTCATGATGCTTTTTGATTGTATACCTTATGAGATTAACGGATTGTGCTTTTTCACTTTTGTAAATGTGGTCATGATGTGACTTGCAAAACAGATCACGGCTCATTGATGTCTCAGTGCCACTCTACTGCGTCCTACGAGAAGAACGCAGTTGACTGGTTCCCCGGTCCACTCTTCTCCACCCCACTGATGGAACGCTGCTGAGTGTTTCTCCAATCTACTCTGCGTAGATACCCAATGGTACCGTGGTGGATCGCAGTAGAATAGATCTCCAGTTCGACCTACTTTACCTCACTGGTGGAACGCAGTTAATAGTTCTCCAATCCACCCCCACACCAATGCAGTTGAAAAGTTCTCCAGTCCACCATACTTCACTCCACCAATGGAACGCAGTTGAAAAGCTCTCCAGTCCACTTCGCTGGTGGAATTGATATATGGGCATAGAACGGAACATAGTCTGATCAGAAGGCAAGTGTTCATACTACTTTAAGACAATTTTTACGGATTGTTCTTTAGATTTGATTGACCCTATTTAATGGGAAATTTTATTATTTTTCATTGACAATACTGCAATGCGTGTGGACATTGAAGATATTGTGTTGATGTTTGCATGGGCATGTTTGAGCATTGAGGGTACAGAAAGCGCTTATATTTATTACATTCATATTTTATGCTATGCATTATATGATACTTTTGATATACTTTTAGTTTTCATAGAAATTGTATGACCAATTTTGTGGGCATTCCTTTCATTTTGAGTATTGCTTAATTGATTCATTTTTTAAGTGTGTATTGCAAGCAAAAATACCAGATTCCCATGGATGTTGTGTGAAAGTTTTATGTATGTCATGGAAATCAATGGTTCACTCCAAGATAAGATTGTTTTTTGAATAAGGGCTATGGTCATTTGAACAGTAGATTCTTTTCTTTATATATATTATTGTGACATGCAACTGTTTTGTTGTCAAGTTTCAGATACTTCTTGTTCTGCAAATTTTCAAAGTCGAGTCTGTGGTATACGTCAGAGCAATGTGTGTAAATGGACAAGAACGCGTGAAAGAGCTCTCACTACTGACGAAGCCAGTGATGAGCCACCCTTTAGGTAAATATGTTCCATTATAATAAGATAAATTTATATCGAGACGTTAAGAATGTTAAGATTTTTGCAAATAGATCAGGCCAATAAACAATATAACTGTTTAAATAAAATGGTTAAATCTTTCAAAAACTGCCAGAAAATCTGGACAATGGCTGTTAATTTGAACATTACATTGGAGTTCTTTTAGATGCATTATACAGTGGACTGTGTGGCAATATTAATGGCAAGTCGGTATCAATCTAGCCTAGAGACAGGCTAGGCTGATTGAGGTCACATGTCAATCAACACCGGAAGTGTCCATTCCCTATTCAACTTGTTAAGCTAACCTGGTAATCTAAATCAAATTTCAAAACACATAGTCATGTGATAGTCATCGGCAAAACATATCACTGCATCATTGCTATGAGGCATAGCACATTGTTATGTCACACCATACACAATTGATTCAATGATTCATTTTTGATAGGCCTTGTCATGCAAGTTAGGCGGTGGCTTACGTTTTGTAAACGTAGTTTACTTATATCTACGTAATGTGGGCTACATTTATCAGTAGGCCTATCAACAAAGGAACATCATATTCACTTATATCCGTAATACATCAGCTGGGGATGTTTGTATTAGAAATGCAAACATGGTGCTGCCAGTTAGCAGAATTACTTGTCCGGGGATTAATGGCACCGAAATAGGTCTTGTGCTCGTTCCCGGCTAATGACCCGAATTTATGTAAATGCTACTATATAAAGGTCACTAAAGCCTAAAACTTTGTTCTAAATTTCAAATTTTATGAGTATGATTTGTTCCGTACACAAAATAATTTGTAATAATGATTTAGAACTCTAGAGTTTTTTTCAGCACAGAACTTTGCTGTTGGAATATCGGACTTGATAATGTTCAATCGGTACTTGGGCTTACAGCTTTGAGTTTCTCAAGTTTCTCTTTATATTAGATAGGTATAATGCAGACATATTTTATGTCACAGCTACGAGGCAATGCACATTGAGTCAGTTATGAGGCAAAACATGTTGAGTCATAGTTATGAGACAAAACAAGTTGAGTCATAGTTATGAGGCAAAATATGTTGAGTCATATTTATGAGGCAAAACACGTTGAGTCATAGCTATGAGGCAAAACAGCTTGGTACATGGTCTGATTAGAAGGCAACATGGCGAAGATCCGAGTTTAAAACATTTACTGCTGTGGCAGGGCGATCAATTGCCAGATAAAGAGAAGTATGGTCCTCCAACGTTTCAATATCGGATCAAACTAGGTCAACTATATCATCAATACAGATAAAAAACATATTGGTCTAAGTACTGTCATGGAGGTATTATACAGATAATTCCCCATGGTGCTGTTAACCAATTTGTATCCGAAACCATTTGTTCCATTTCACCGACTCCAGTAACGGACACAAACTTATACTCCCCAACACTTTTACCTACTTCATTTTAGAGTTTGCACCAAACATTTTGACAAGTCATATTTCCCTCTGTAAGGTTAGACTTTGGAACCCATCCCTTCTAGAGATCCGAAATTCGGCATCTCTGCCAATTTTCAAATGGAAAAGAGGAAAATAAATTATTCGCCTCAGCAAGTTTCCAGAATAATATTATACAGGAAATAGATTCATAGCCATATAGCAATACAGCTTTGTTTAGATGCTTGACATTTAAATTCTGATCTCTTCAAAGTTGATGTAAAGGATTCTCCTTTCTGTTCGTGTGCTGCTCCTGTTGAAGTTGCCTGCTGAGACGGACTCTTGTTGCGCGATAATCCTGAAGGCTCCACGCCCAGTCTCATCACAATAGCGTAACGGCGTCTGTCTTTAATAGCAGGCAATTGAGGATACAGGGTACTTTTTCTTTTCCTGTCTGAACTATACCTTAGCACGATGGCCGCACACCAGGGTTGTCTGTCTTGCGCCTTTTACATTGCAAACGTTGTTATTTGGCTCGTTAAACTGTTCTTGTCAAGAAATGGATTATCCATTTGTTTATTTATTTATCTGTTTATATATGCTTATTTATTTTTAACTGTACACGACTGCATCTGTGTCACTGATCGCTTTAAACCGTCTGGCATTGGTTAATCTCCCCCTGTATCAGAATCTCTTCGCCTGCCGGGTTGGCTGTGGTTCATTGGCCTGCTGGCCTGGTCGGTGCCACAAGGGTGCCCTTGGACGGTTCTGCCAAAGAGGAGACAAGGTCGGCAGCGATGCTCCCTCCGACAGGCACTGTACATTTAATTTGGCAAGTTTAACCATTCGCTTGTCATATTAAGTTAAATTCATTTCTTATCACCCGGCTCAATTGATTACTACCGTTCTATATATCCTCACTGTTGACCAGGGTCGGACTATGTTTTTTGGTCTGCTAGTATTGCCCCTTTATCTGCCCTGTGTCTATGTCTGGTCTTTTGTGATCAATGTGTGTATTGTTCTGTATTATCCAATGGTCTCTTCCCGCAGGAAAGATACATGGGGTAAACCCTTTTTTGCAATTGCCGTATGTCATCAGTAGAAAATTTTGTTCATTATTATAATTTTCTGTGATATTGACTATTTTGCATTGGGACTTTTCATTGTAAAGATCGCATCAGAGGTTTTAAAACTTTTTTATTTGGGCTTGGGTGGAATAACTTAAAATTCAACACAATGATTTCGTGTCGTATACGTTGTGAAGAAATATCTGCTTTCATCCTTATGCTGCCTCTTCTTTCCCTCTTGTTTTCTAGTGTAGTAATTATGTTTATGTATCTACTTCAATAATACATGAATTAAAAACAATGACGTTAAACTTCTAAAGTATATAGATAACACCAACATAAAATACTCTATGATCATTCTGAGTGTCCAAGCCTAACGCCTGCAAAACGTGTTGTAAGATATCTTCAAAAGGAAACATTAATTCCGTGCAAATAGCAATAATTCTATGTCGGAGTTTATTACATTCCGAAGTTGAATAGCTCTTTACCTGTTTACGTGATCTCTTCCTATATTTTGGACGTGTGCATTCTTGTTTATGTTCCACTGCCCGATCTCATGCTCTCCCGAGATTGGAAACTGACAACTCTTATTGTGGCGTATCTCGTTGAGTGGATTTTACGGGTAACCCGTTAATAACAGTCACAATTAACTAGATTGTCATTATCGTATCTACGTAACTGAGGCCAGGAATACTTATTGAAGGGGACATTCCTAAGCGCCCTGGTCTTTCAAGTTTTTAATGCGCTGAGATGCTCAGACTCAAACCATGGTTGCCAAACGATGAAGATTAATTAAATTCATACGTATGAATAGGGCGTGACACATCATTAATTAAACTGTCAGTCAGGCCACCGTTATTGCATTGTTTAGCGAAGCTGTTTGCGCACCAGAAATGTTAGAACCATAAATTTGTGCATGACTTCTGTGGGATCAGCATTCCACGATGACAACTGGGTGAAACGAAATTGAAAAGGAGTTGCTACAAGCCTTGCAAGATGGGCAGTGCACGGATAACCAGTATGAATATCGAACTTCCCAGAAGTGCCGCAATGAAGGACTTGTTCACAAGGATGGAAGAATAAAAACACACGTACACACTAGTGCCTTCTTCTCTCCAATTTCATCGATTTGGGTTCCAGAGCCAGCCATCGGCTACGTATATATTTATGATGGGTGTGAATTGATCAACAATCCGAATGACTTTAGTCTGAAACAGTGTCCTAATGGGCTTGAAAGTACCTTCGATATTTTCCAAACAGAGCGTGTGTGATGTTTCTTGTTACTAATTCCTGCTTTTACCCAACAAAGCATTTGTTGACACTGCACAACAATATCATTAATGGATAGAATGTGGTTTTGCATAAAACATAATCGTTTTTGGAGATGTTCTTATTGAATTTTTGTTGGAATTACATGCATACATTGTTGCGTTCTGTTTGTTCAGCCGCGCTAGACCGGGTGAATATTCTCCCATAGAAATGGTAGGTGAGAAACGCTACAGACGGATGAGTTATCCCGAAGCACTTTGCACCTGGACAAGCGAAACTAAGTACGGAGAACGCTTGTTCTCATTCAATGATCAGTTACACAGAATAAGCGAAACATTTTCTTTGATAGTATACGCCACAATTGTTCATTTAACCAATGTTAATTAGCTGTTAAAACACGAAACGCCTTTTCAATATTAATTGTCTGCACTGAATCAAGCAAAGCCTTGCGCATGTAAGAGATAAATTATTACTGTACACTTTTTGTGGGAAGCCAATCCATATATGCAGAGTTTTGTTTACACACGATGTAACAAATTTGTCACAATGTACCAATTGGTTTTACTCGATTTAAGCAATTTAGATACTTATCTCCACTGGAATAATGACTTGCGTTTGTACGACGGTAAAAAAGTAGCATGTGGCGGGCGCACTCTGAATAGAATACAACGTGAAAGATGTACAATGATGGACAAAGATATACTGCATGTGTATCATGGGTTTATGTTTTTGAGAGTACGACATTCGAAAAAGCAAAGGAGTCGGGTCTCCTGTTGAAGCAAGATTAAGCAAATTTGTACGTTCATGAAATTTTTCCCGCCAGATAGTAAAAAAAGATAGAGAATTGAAATAAAACTTCACCTTCTGTGATTATCCATACAAGTCAAAGCAAAAACAGACCATCATTTGGATGGCTGATGTGTGTATAAAGTGGAATGACGGCCAAAAGGATATTATTTATGTCCGATAGCATTTATGGATGCACAAAAATGGGCCTGTAAACTTGTGGCCTTGATAAATAAATTGTCGTTTTAAGGAGCTTTAAGGAGATGATCCTAAAGTCTTAATTGGAGATGTCATTATATATACTATAGGTAAAAAGACCATACAATGAGCAAGCAGAAATTGTGGTACGCTGAGGCAGGAAAATGATGAAAGACAGAACAACTGCAAATAAATTTTACAGGTACTGGTGCCCGATAGATGGGACTGGTACAAAGCCTCTGAGAGGAATATCTTGAAAGAAAGTATGAGATCCAAGAACAAATTAAAGCAAAGAGAGTAAGTCGCGAAATTCGTGTAACTACATTGAATTTGAACTTAAAGCATATTGGCGAACGTTTAAAACATTAAATGTAAGAACAACAATATCATTAGAATTTCGGACCCCCAAGACAACACGAGGATCATTGATGACCCATGGAAAATTTGTAAGGTAATTGGAGATCACTGGCGAAGTCCTGTACAGGCCGGAAGCATAATAGTGCCCACGTAAATGATAATTTGGCACAAAGGGTTCATGAATTACAGTCAAACAATGGTGGGTATGGCGGCATTACAGATGTCACTATAGACTTTATGAAAGTAGAAAATGGAATACGAACATTAAAAAATAGCAACGCTTGCGGCCTTGATAATATTCCGAATGAATTTCTAAAGTACGGTAGCCCTGGTTTAATCCATTTACTGGTATATCTTTTCAATTATTGTAAACTGCTCTAATGCTTCCCAGAAAACTTGCATCAGGGTTTGATAAAACCTTCGTATAAAGAGGAAACAAAGAAAATCTTAATAATTACTGAATAATGCTGACGCCCAATGTTTATAAATTGTTTACTTCTGTGATTAAGAGAAAACCGATGTCATATATAGAAAGTAATGGGACACTTGTGGAACTCGAAGAAGCGCACCGAAAAAGCGTGTGTGTGGGGGGGGTCCGTTTTTCTTTGTCTTGAAAGGCTTATGCACTATACGTAAACGTCAGATTTTAAAAAATGGTTAAGTTTTCTGAAAATTACAAAAGCCTCTCATACAATAAACAGAAACCGCCTATATATCCAATAATGAATTAAGGGCATTCAAGAAAAGTTTGGAGGCTCATTACGGGTCTATACAGTAAGGTGTCTAATACAGTCACTTTTGGAGCTTCCGGAAGTTAATGGTATGGTGTTATCGAAGGTATTAAACAAGGACGCATCCTGTCTCCCACGCTCTTTTCAGTGGCTATGTCCAACTTGCTTGATTTGCTAACAGATTAAAATCTAGGTATCACATATAATTCATCGTGTATTCCATGCCTCTTGTATGTAGATGGCATATGTCTAGGATTGGTTTGTTAAATATAGCGGGCCATTTTGAAAAAAAAAAAGGGCATGACTTTTAACGGTGACAAGTCCAAAGTTATGGATATAGGGAAGCGTATCAACCTAGACAAAAAAGGTGCAGGCTGGAAGACTCTGTACTGCCGGAATGTTCCTCTTGTAGATATTTAGGCTTTATTTTTTCTCAGTCTTTGGGTGCATCTAAAAAGTGCAACCGTAAAATTAAGGAACTACTTATGTGGCATTCTTTCCTTGCACGATACGTAAATAGGGTTGAATTTTAAAACTCGATGCGGAAAAGTGTAATTTTGCCCTCTATATCTCATGGATGTACAGTCTGGTTGACTAACACCATGGAAAATTTATCGTATTAAAAGTCAGTGGAGCACCCCTTTGCCAAAGCAATCCTTAGCATAAAGTCTTGCCCTGCAATGTCGGCTACTCTATAGCTGAATTCGGATGGCTGCTTGCCCATTGACTTACTTTTAAATCGCTACCGCAGTAAGTATTTTAATGGAACAAGTGCCTTCGGCTGTGCCCAGGTAACAAATTCAACTGATGTAGTAATGTAAGGAGGTAATGTGTAAAAGGGGGAAGAACATCCATTTTAAACATGTTTCGACAAATGTCCAAGTTACCTTATGCGTAACAAATATATATATATATGTATATGGTTCATAAAACCCGACGGACCCCACTGAAAAGGCCCGAGTTCTGACCCTAAAGTGGCCGTCGTGTGCCGTTATTTTGCAGTAAAGTCAACTCAAACACAGTAGTTTATTTCAATTTGTCTGCAGTGGAGGGTTAACTTCCACCGGGGAAAGAGTGTAGCTGCACATCCATGTTGTTCGATGAAAAAGCACAGCCATACCCCCTGTTAAACGATTTTATTGAGAAAGCGACCGTTATGTGCCGTTATTTTGCAGTAAAATCAACTGAAACACAGCATTTTATTTCAGCTTGTCTGGAGGGTTAACTTGGGCCGGGAAACAGCATAGCAACACAAAGTTCAATAAGGCATAACCACGGTTGCTCGGTAAAACAGCATGGGCCATAGCCGGTGATAGTTATCGTAATATTTTGCTAAGTTCCAGGTGTCCGTTCTCTTAGTTACCGGGGCAAACGGTCATTATAGTACTTTTTAAAACATGACTTACTATCTTAATTTTAATCTGTGTCTATTCGGTTGTGTCTGAAGCGGTTATCATAGTTATTTACAAATCCAAATGCGCCTCGATAGACCTTTAACTGGCCCGGGGTGAGCGCCATTTTGAACATTGCGCAGTGCATTGCATTGCAAGACAGTCGCACAAAAATACAATGTACAATTTTCAAAATGGCAGCCATTATGGGTTAGTCCCGATTTGAATTTTTGAAGAGGTAGTGCCCGATATATATATATATATATATATATACATATATATATATATATGTATATATGTAAGTGGTAATGGAGTATGAATTAGATGAAACCCAATTACGCAAACAAGTGTTTGTACTGCCGTTAAAATTGTCCACATTTGGAGATTACTTTTTTAAGATCAGTGATTTAATGCCACTCGATCAAAGTTAAAAGCGCGAATGGTTTGAAGGAAAATTTAGGAAGATGGCGTTTATGTGATTCAAAATGTAACGTGTCAAAATGCCAAGGATCGAGGATTTGCTTTACTTTTTGTTCATATGTCCTACCCTTAACGATTTAAGAAAACAATATTACACAAATCTAGAGAAGAACTGTGGTTTCATTGCAGTACTCTGTCGCTATGGAAAAAACTCGTTCTTTCTCGGTGATCATGATAATGTTTATATTAAAATGGATGGAGAAATGTTTGACAAAATGCCTAAATTAGTGTCATTACCATATCCAAACTGTAGTCCTAATGAAACAGATCCAAGTATATTCCGACCAAAGGCAATGTTCCTTGGTATGTATAGCTGAATCACATAAATTTATGGTTCGTCTTTACCCAAAAGAGTCCAAAACGTATGTACAAAGGTCCATAGGGTTAAAAAAAACATGTCTAGTTTTAACATGACAGAATGCAAAAAGTTTTGTTTGAAATTATAGGCCTATTTCAGTGAATTGGCTTGAACAGGTGCATCATTCATGTGCATATAGGACCGCACAATTCATGAAAAGGGACCAAAATTTGCAGCTTATCAGAGAATTTCCCAGCACAGTTCCTTATTTGTTGAAAATGTCAATTAAATTCAGCATTTAAAAAGGTACTAGTTGCAACCACCATCTCAACAATGATCATCATCTATATAAGTCCACAAAGTGACACTAACACCAACATCAATCCATCAGAAAAGCCCCCTAGGCCTAAAATGACCATCAACAAGAATCTAAACAACATGATTATACAATTCAATGTGTTTTACACATGTAGTTAAAGGCATGATGTTGTTTTAAAGGAGAAAAAACTAAGAGTATTTCAAACAATGCTTGAATGTGCAAATATAGTGATGAAAAGTCAATACATTGTCAGAGTTTGCAAGTACACTGGTTCAAATGTTAAACATCAGCCTGACACAAGTGACATCAGGCCTCAAAATATAAAACCGTAGTCAAAAATTGCATTACAATAGCCAAAATTTGTAAGCATGGCAGTCACATTTCAAGTTTGGTTTCCAGAAGTATTTTTGAAAGAAAATTTAAATGTTCAAGAAAGCATAGAATCCCACAAGCCATCTAATAAGTCATTTACTAAGGTAATAATTTAGAATTAAAAAAAAAAGTAGTATGCCATTGTAAGTCATCTGCAAGTCAGCCAAGCATAACGTACATCTAACTCATGGTTCTATAAAGTTCAAAAGGTCAAAATGTAAAACAGTCCTACTTATTGTAAAATTCCACTACATTTATCAGAGAAAGAATTAGGTTTTATGGAGAGAGAGAGAGAGAGAGAGAGAGAGAGAGAGAGAGAGAGAGAGAGAGAGAGAGAGAGAGAAACCATGTTGAAATTCCTACACGTAACTGTAAGTATAGCTGTTTCCATGTAACAGTTTTACATTTTTTCATTGATAATCAGACATAGGTCAACTTGTCAGTCAGCTGATTTAGCTGCTAATTGTTTATACGAAAGAGAGAGAGAGAGAGAGAGAGAGAGAGAGAGAGAGAGAGAGAGAGAGAGAGAGAGAGAGAGAGAGAGAGAGCCAAATAGGCATAAATTTACCCATTTATTGAAAGTAACCATGTATGAGCTGTACATTAAACACCTTGAGCCAACCTGACATGACCTTAACAATAACAAACTATATTCATCAGACAATTATGAAAACCACATCAGTCCCACTACACTTGGAACACTCACTCACTGCAATATGTGCACAAAATGCCTGAATGTTTAAATTGTCACCAAATATATAAAAGTTCCATGAAAAGAGAAGCGGACAACAGTTTTCAATGATAATGATGAGACCAAACCGAATACTAGTTCAACCTTGTCAGATCCATTCAACCTTGTCAGATCCAGTATCATTTATGAAATAGTAAGACATGCTAGTGTTCATCATCAGAAGGATCCATGACCAACAGTAATGAAATTTAAATGAATGAGAGTATCTTCTACCTGACTTGGAACAGGTTACCAACATATTGGCAGTGGGTTAAACCAGTTTTACAGGATCCCAATCCTCCCACTTTGGAAAACACCCACATTCATTTAATGTAGGCCTAACACAAATTTAGCCCTTACTTTGAATATACAGTTATAAAGGGTAATTACGTGACCATAGTTCACAGACATCATCCAAACAATGACAGGACAATCAAGAATTTTAAGTCAGACTACTATATTTACATTAGAATTGCGTAACATGTCAAAATTTGAATTTAAACACCAAAACAAAAGCATTTCTAGTCAAAGCGTGAAAACCAAGGGCTGATATCATGGACCAGCCGGTGCCGACTTAAAGTTTTTTCCTAAAAGCCCGCCCTCAAGCGAGTTGGTGTGGTTTTGCAGGCAGCGTGCTTTTTGGACCACCCCAGTATCCGGTTTTAGTACCAGGTTGTACTCGGGGTACCGGGGGTGGTTCTAGGGGCAATGTCGGCGGACACACCGCACCGCGTTGTAGGGCAGCGCCCTCATGACACAAACGTATTTCATACCTTACATTTTATTCGTATACAGATTTTTTATGTGATATATGTGTCTGACGCACCGTGGGTTCTACCCTGCTCCCGGTGTAAAGGGGGTAGATTCGCAAATAAATTATCATCATCATCATCATCATCATCATCATCATCATCATCATTATTATATACTTAAAGGAAGAAAAAAGAAAGAAGAAATTGAGAGGGTATGTCCGGTACTTTTTGGTCCCCATGCCTTAACGTATACTATCATTGAAAAGTTTGCTGAGAAAAAGCACGTTTTGATATAAATCTTACCGGGTCACATTGAGACTGAATTAGCAAGTTATATAAACCCTGTCATACCCTGGGTGTGACTAGAGCATGAACAGGAAAGCTGTTGGCCTGGGGCGTGCTATCGAAAGTTTCCTCTGATACTTTTACTCAAAATGTTTGTTAACACGGTGATATTCACGAAAGGGGTAAAACAAACGACATTTGGATTTGACGGTCGATGCAAACAATTTGAGCGAGAAAGAGCCACACCATATTATATTGCTGACATTAGATACAGTTCTAATGCTTGAGAAGCATACATGGTATTAATCTTTCATGAGTTCACGATCACCTATAGCCGACAAAAGCTTTTTGTCTTGTTTTCTTACGTTGCATGAAAAATCAATATTACGTATTGGATGTCATAAAATTTTCTAATATACCAATAATGACACCATCGTCCATAAAATTACCCACGTAAACATTTCCTGTGGCCGGCCTGCATGAAACTCTATACCTCCAGAAATTGCGAATGATCTTTTGTGGTCGGCGAAGTCCTTTGAAAATACACCTGGCGTAGGATGACAAAAGAAGTTCCTGGAAAGAAGGCTTGATGAAGATGTCACAATAACCATATTTGATACGAGCAAGAAAGAACACAATGGTTGACGTTGAATGATTTGGTATACAGTGGGATTACCGGTACGAGAGTACTTGCTCACTGTGTATGTGGAATTTCTTAACTCTTTCCTTCTTGAACCGACCGAAAGTGGCTCGAGGCAAAATGTCGTCTGTTTCGATGGTTTTTCATTAATTTTAAGCTTAATGGAAAACACATTTAAATGAAAATTCCAAAACAGGTCCTAGTAGAATATCACGATCCAAGGAAAGCTGGTGACTCACTCTAGATTCAAAGGAAAGGAATTAAACAATTCCATGTAGTGATTTCAGTGTCTGCACGAAAATCAGCAGCAGAGAAGGTACACTTTGAAGTTTTAAATCTTGAATAACTTCAAAGCTATAATAGATAAAGATGCCATTCCAACTTCTACTCCTGTGTTATGGAATAGTTGTACATTGCCATACTAATATGCTTTGAAGACACATACACTGGTTTGCTATGCAGCAAATCATCTTTCCTAGTTTATATATATCTTCATTTTTTGGCAAACGCTTAAAAAATCTTTTCCTACTTAGCCAATTGCTTTAAGATTGCATAGGAACATTTGTGGGGACTCCTAGATCTTATTCCTTTCAACGGATGGCGCTATGGCTTTTTGCTAGTTATTTATGATTTTTGTGCGCGTGTTTAAAGCTATTTTCAACTTCTGCTCCGAAAGTACCTCTCAGATTGTTCTGAAACTTGGTAGAAATGCAGCTTGTGGTAGGGCTGAGCTAAACTGTTCGCTGGGTGTTGATACCCTAGATCCCTGATTTTAAGGATTTGGGAACTTGTCGGTTGATGCATGCATTCCTGTTTGTTCCCATGTAAGTCTATGTGGATTGAAATTGTCATTCATCGTTTTTATTTCTCCTCCAAAAACGTCAACAAGATTGCTTCCAACTTGGTTGGGATGTACCTTAGGTGGATAAACAGTCATGCATCAGTGATTTTTAGTTCTTTTTATGCTTGTTTTGTTCAGCTTTGCTAAAAATTGCAAAAAATCATTCATCCCAATGAAAAGTTACACAAATGGACAATTGTGGAAAGAATGCATGTTGTTTTTGGTAAGAATGAAATTGAAACTGTAAAACACCTCTACTGGGAGTGCCACTTCTCTGTACAATTTCAAAACAGATTCGTATATTTTTTCTCAGTAAATCTACGTGCACATTGCAATTTTCCGCTCAACAGGTTCTGCTGCAGAATTTTAATATTAAACCAGCGTATAAATTGATTTTTATGGTTGGAAAAAAATGTACAAAGTTATAAATGCAATAATGTTCTACCCAACATAAAAAGATTTATAACCCTTGTATAGAATATATAATTGGTTGAGTTTGTATGGCTAATATCAAAGAAAATGTCACAAAACATGAACAAAAATGGGAAGGAAGGGAAAAGGTCATATACCGGAGTGATATGACATTTTCCCTTCCTTTTTCTTGTATAGCTTAGATTTCCTTTCCTCTTTTCCTGATATAATTATTTATATGTTGAAACTGATCCCCGGGCAAGTGTATCTTCATCTAAGATTGTAATTAACATTGTAAAACTTTTAGTGATAAAATAGATGCATGTGAAACTAATAAAAGAAAAAATTGCTGTTGCTCGGTTTGCCAGTTCTATGTACGTCTATCCCTGTGTCCCCCCCCCCCCCAAAGACCCCACAATAGTGTCATATGCAGAAACGTAGAGCTAAAAACCATGATGATGAATGTGTTTGCTGAAGTATGAAGTTTAGCCCCATATCGACTTACTAAAAGAGATAGTGAGTATTGCACATGTTCGTAGTAGGTGTGATAGGACTCCAACAGCACGAGCCTGTTCTACAGGCATGTACAGCCACAGTCAAGTCAGTATTGCGGGCACATTTCAAGTAGGATAAAGAGCACGGCATAGCTCCCATCGGAGTTTAAGAAATGTTCAAATTGCGCACAGGGTATCAACATTACGAATTTGGACCGAGAGACGTCCCAAGTTTGACAATATTTTGAGGCAAAATTGAGCTCTGTACCTTTTTGGGGTTGACATCCAGTCATAATGCATAGAGAGATTTCACGTTCAGATTTTACCTTCAAAACGCGGGGAACTGCGTGACAAAGGCAACTGTTGATGTGAGAGTAAGTGCAAAGTTGACTTATGTCTACAGGCCTACTTCTATTTTCATTCTACTATAACCTGTATTTTTTGAGCAAAGCCAATAATCACAGACACACTCCCGTTTGCCATTGGCATTGACAACTGGAACCAAAATCCTCAGATGTCCTTCGGTTGAATTTCTTTCGTAGCTGTGAAGACTACCGATATTTCAGTCTCTGACAAAATCGACATATGGCAGTCTTTTATCAAAATTAATACAGTCCCCCAAACGGTGTGTATTTCAGATGAGGCTGTCGCATCTCGCAAGCAAGCTTTTTAGCCAGCTTGTAGAGACAGTCGCTACACATGCGCACAAGGTCACATGATTAAAATTAAATACTGTTTGAATTGCGAGCGCAAAAATTTCAAGAACAAAGATAACATCCACTGATCCAATACTTATTTCTGAAGAATATCACAAACTTCTATTTGTACGATTAACATATACAACGAAACGCAACACAGCGTGTAAATAATGGTACATTTAGGCCCATAGGCCAATATATACTGCAGATTTTTTTCGAGATATTGAGGGTTAGCGATGTGAATGGGGGCCTCACAACCTGTATGAAAAATGTTTGTGAAACCAGATAAGATGCGAAAGAAATGTTCTGAAGTAATGAATCATGCAAACAGAATTCTGATAGTCGTGATAATCTTATTCATGTAAAATGAAAATAATGAAGTAAGCAGATCAAAATAGAGTCCTATTAATGAAATAAACGACTGTAACAACAGACATTGTGATAAACTTATTCATGTAAAATGAAAATAATGAAGTAAGCAGATCAAAATAGTCCTATTAATGAAATAAACGACTGTAACAACAGACATTGTGATAAACTTTTTAGTAACAGAGTCAATAAACTATGTGGAAAAAAGTTAATCTTTGACATTCAAATCGTTGTGCATCAAACAGATATTTATATTCTAGAAAAAATACAAAGTTATAGTTTACCAGGTTTTTCGCTCTATATCAAAAATAATTTTAAAATGGTTATCAACATAGTTGTAACACATATAACTGTTATGTTTGTCAAAATAACCAATGATTGCATTTCCCACCCACATTGTGTGTGTAATTTGTATTACATTTTAAATTTCTTTCGACATTCACGGTTTAAGTAATTACCATCTACATTTTTTCAATTATTTAAGACTTAAGGATAGCTCCTCTGTGAGCGACATGTATTTTGTCTTAATAGGAGACTCGCTGGCCACATCAATATATACTATTATGTACCTTCATATTGATAGCATCGCTGTGCTGAAATAAATAAGTTCTGAGTTCAGAAGTGTGTTCATGCGGATATACATATCTTTGGCAGCAAACACGTTGCTATTATCCAACAAATAGAGGAATTATATTCTTGAAAGTTACAGTGACACTTAAAAGAGGCGCTATCCTCAACTGAACCTGAATGATCCCAGATAAGCCATTACAAGAGATACTGCAATTGTTACACAATGCGCCTTACAAAAATTGTACCAGACAAAAGCAAAAGTATTATTTGGTTGGGGGAATCTCCCTGGCGAATTACAACCTTCTGCGCAGCGTGAATTAAAATAAATCTGGTACGAGCGAATTTGAGTACGTGACATTCATATTAGTAACGGTGCTGCTTAGGCCACTATCTTAAGTGCCCGTTTGTATTTGAGGATTCCTGTATCGAACGTGGCAAAATATGCCGTTCTTTTTGCCAGGCAAGCAACGTGCTTAAAGATATACGTTAGGCTAGCAGTGCCTTTCACAAATTGTTGAATATAACCCTGGATTTAGACATAAAATGTGGTAAACTATACATTTTCTTACAGCTGACAAACTGGAAATTCTATTTATTACAATTTCATAATGGCAGTTGGTGGCAATATTTTCATAAAAATTGCACAAGAGAACATCATAAGTTAGAACAAATATCGATTCAGCTCATTCATTTTTGAAGTTAGGGCTCTCAAATCTGCTCTCAACCTTAAGTTTATGCAATGAATCAAAAACATGTCTCAGATTTTTCACATTTTGCTCCGTTTTACCAAAGTTGGCTAAGATAATTATTAGTTTGTATGCTTTCTAAAAATGTATACTTCATAGCACTTTATTAGTGATTTTAGAGATTCATATACAGAAATGTTAGCACTAAAATAACTGCTTACCCAGCTTAGATCCTTAAAAACCAACTATCACGTTCTAAAACAAACACTGAGTTTGATGTGATGAAAATAGTCATATATGCTTGGAATGAGTATTTTTATTCCCATAAATGTTAGTGGCTCAGTTGGTGTTCCATCAGCCTGCATGATGACGGGTGATTGTCACCGTTGAAAAAGCAGTTTTATATTCATAGTTTAAAAGTTTTTTCATATTTTGGTGGCAAATTGATATACAAATCTCGTCATTGGCCGGGCGATGGGCAAACTGGCCAAGGAAATTCGAGATCGCTGAACGTCCAGTGCAAAGTTAGGACCGTTTTTTATTGTGGCGTTTGTATACATTTAGCCATCGCCCAAGCAAACATTTAATTTCTAAACACTTTGATATACTTGGTATTCAAAGGTTACATTATCACCTGGCTATTTGCCTTCATAACCAACGTCACGGGCTGCTTTTTATGTGTTTGGCACCCACAAATCCTCACACTTTCAGGGGTCTGCTGAGGAAGCGATTGGACATGTATCGTTGACCAAATCGATAGATTATTTCGCAGTTCAATGCATGCATCCGATCACTGTAAGAAATTAAAGTGAACGTTCACCCCAAAAAGTGGTGCTCAGCTGCACTAAAAAATATTTATATTTCATATTGCATAACATTCCTTTAAATTTTTGGGATATGTTCCAAACCAGGTGGGAACCTTTCCTCTGCTTTGCAGGAAAGGTTTACTTGACCTGGGTAAGGTATAACCCTAACTGTATTTACATTTCCCTACGTTTAAAAGGAACGTTGCCCATCTAAGAGAAACTTTTCTTCTATTGTCCAGCAAAAGTTTATATGAACTGAGTAAGGTTTGACTTATGCTCTAGTTACATACCCAACTTTTAAGGGGAACGTTGCCTATAGATTGTAACTTTTCCTTTATTTGGCGGGAAATGTTTATATAATTCAATTCCTACAGCATATTATTTATTAGTTTTTTAAATTTCTCAACACCGTGCTAAGCTTTTGGATTGGTTTGTTGTCTCTTCTTATATCCATTAGTTTTCGTTGTATGAACGTGTATGTTGCTACTGCTCTCCTCGGATACTCGATGTTCGCAATGTAAAAAGTCGCAAACACAAGCATAATTCCTTCTGTGAATTCGGAAATATCATCGATCACAAGGTGGTTTTTTTTTTTAATTTTTTTTTTCGGCAATGGGATGTAATAGGTGTCCTTATCAAAGAGGTCCCAGGACGTGGCTATATAGGGAGTCTCAGGTGCCTTTGCCAGCCCTGCTTGTTGTTGAACCTCCTGCCTTGTTATACCCCTGAAAATCAAGATCAACTAGAAAAGAAGATTTTTTAAAAAAGCAAATCTGTCTGTGTGCCTTCAAAAGTTGTAAATATTGAATGCTACAACTTTTATCCTTTGGTACTTCGCATTACATAAAGCTTATGGCTGGATGAAGATTTCAATGTCCAAATGACCTTGACCTTTGACCTTTACAGGTCACATGAATTGCAGTGTTACAATACCCGCAATTTAAGCCCAACATGAACCAAATCGGATGAAAATTGACCGAGTTATGGCATGATGAAACTTTCAAAGGGCCATATGCCCTTGACCTTTGCCCTTTTGAGGTTACATAATCTTTAAAAAATGTGCAGTGTTGCAATACCTACAATTGGAGTCCAACATGATTAGAATTGGATGGAAATTGGCCAAGTTATGACTCGATGAAACTTTCAAAGGTCTAAATGACCTTGGCCTTTAACTTTCAGAGATCACATGTGAGTTTAAACATGTGCACTGTTACAATAGCTACAATTTGAGGCTATTCTGATCAAAATTGGATAAAAATTGGCCAAGGTATGGCTAGAAGAAATCCACCATCGAAAGTGGCCTTTGACCTTGAATTGACCTTTGACCTAGAAATGACCTCTACCTTAAGTGAACCTTGAGCTCAAAAATGACATTTTAGCCTAAAATTGACCTTTGACCTTGACATGATCTTTGACCTTGACATTTGAGATAACCTTTACCTTGCTATAATTAAACTATACACTCGGAACCACATCTACCATAGTATATAAGATATTGAAGATTTAAAACTTCAATTAGCCCTCATTTGCATAATTTTGAAAGGCATGACATCTCATTATAAAAAGGCGAGACTTCATCTACAAAAGTATAATTGTGCCAAGTTTGGAGTTTCTACATATAATACTTTTCAAATGAAATGTCGGACAAATTTGCCTGTAAAGAAAGAAAGAAAGAAAGAAAGAAGAAAGGAAGAAAGGATTTCTAGAAAAATAATATGTCTGTGTTGACACACAGACATATATATATATATATATATATATATATATATAAATTAGTTTGTGTGCCATGCCCATTTTTACGATGAGGGGAGTGAGAGACAATTACAGAGAAAAACACAAATGTGGCTAAAAAACTGAAATTAAAAAAGTTTCAAAACTGTTAACATTTAATCACTTAGTAAATTATTCTAGGATTGTATTTTTCTGCAAATAATAATCAAATCAAAATAGGTAATAAATCTGAAAAAAAGGTATTTATAATCAACAGACATTGGAACAGCACTGAAGAAAATTAGATGAAAGCATAATGCGGGGGGGGGGGGGCGCCGAGTAACCCCCTTCCCCCCAATGGGGGTCAAAGGGCAAAGTGAGGGTGATGTAAAAGGCAAAACGAAGTCATTTTTAAGGTTAATGAGAGCCCTGTTTAGAAGAGGGACCACATTATCGTGCAGCTATATCACTAAGCCATGGCTCTGTGGGGTAACATTACACCGGCCGCCTGGTCTTAATGTATTTGACCTCATAAAGTAGTAGGTGAAGTTGACCAGTACATGTGAGCATGCAAGTATAAGTGTCAAGATTGTCACCATGATACCAAGATGGACACAGATACCAAAGGTATCAAAACCTACTCACAAACTGTACTATTGTTTACTAATGATTTGTTACGATAGAACATAATATTGTACTGATAAGTAATGACTCTTCTCCACTGTGAAAATGAACGGCACATAATACACCATATACAATACTCAAGGCAAAAAAACGTATATTTTTTGTGTCTTATTATTTGTTGAAAATAATTGCGCTAAGTACACACGTTCAGTCGACAAGAACTGAGGAATGAAATCAGACCCAAGAACAGAACATGTTACAGAAAAGACAAAGCATGGCTTTTTAAAACAAGTATTTTTTTCACATTTTTCAGTAATATTTCCTTAGAAAATCAGGATATCCAGTTTCTGCCACGTATCAAAACTGTATGAATTAAGGATTCATGGCTGATGTTTATGTAAACAAGCAGATCAAAACAGACTAAATGTATAGTCACCAATGACCCATGTTGTGTCCAGACGCTCTTTCAAACTCAGCAGCCGTTTATCAGAAAGCATCCTGGGAATGGTAATAAATCTTCGCCCAGCTTAGTAAGGGTGAAGGTATAACGTTTACCTCAACATTTGGGAAATATTCATGAGTGTGCCCCTTTACCCATATGTAGAAGAAATGTTACCCATTACACGGTATTCACCCTTATTTAGGAAACGTTTGTGTGAAATTTACCCGACAAGGGAGGGAATGTTCCCTGGGTGCACCAAAAGTCAACTTTCCTCTCCATAAGAGGTAAACCTTCACCAGAATCTTTTACAGTGATGTTACTGATGCTTGACCAGGTATACACAGCGAGAGATCGTGGAAATGTGCTATAGTTCATCTTTTACAAATCTTAGCCGATACATGTATAATGTGCATGGCAGTTTCACTTTCAGTTAGGAACTCGGGTTTCGTTTACATGCGTCTGCTTAACAAACTCGAGTCACTGTTGGATATCCAGTGGCGATTCTGTGTTCATTCTCATATTTTCCTTATTTTGTCCGTCCTTTCTAATGACGTCATTGTCCAGACAAAAGTCTTCAAATGTTATCCGTCGAGAGTCTCGTTTAATTTCTGCAGAAAATAGTGGAAATCTAGATTCAATGTTGCAAAACGTTTTAAATGTACATTGCATTTCACCGCTATTCAGGCAGTGCTAATATTGATGCGATCCAATTTAAGCTAGTTATGTATTTCGCAGCATTACACATTTTCAATACGATGAGAGGAAAAAACTGTTGCACTTGATAGGGAATTGCCTTTTTTCCATTTTTTTGTCTGTAAAAGTAGATATTAAGCTGCATTTCAATAATAAAAAAAAGCATTATTGCAAATATGTGAATGTATGTATGTATGTATGTATGTATGTATGTATGTATGTATGTATGTATGTGTAATTGTATGTTTGGTCAGTCCTTCTTGTGCCTGTCATTTCTTTGTAGTGCCAAGTATGCAGACTTGCAATGTAGGAAGCAAATTTAACATTCTAATAAATCGTCTAAATTGGCATGCAAGATACACCTTTCTTATTGGTCACACACTACATCAGAAACAGGCAATTATCTATAAATCTGTGTCTTATTTTCAAAATAAATAGCTCAATCTTATACATACTTCGGTTTCCTCCACCAAACATGTAGGTAGGAAAGTATACGCCACCATCTGTGCCATGTTGAGGGATTAATATAGGCTTGGCCTGCTTCGCAATCCATGTAAAAGATATGGGTCTATACTAATCTTATACATTTTTAACCAAATCTCTATCTAGTTTTCGAAATAAAAAGGTGGGTTTCATTTTGAGAATAAATAAAGCTCTAATAAATTTTTAACCAAAAATGTCTTACTACAGATAAAATGTGGAAAAATAATACAGTTTCTAAAGATATTTTGTAAAACTATTAGAAATTGCCTAATCATATATTTGTATTTCATCTTAAAGTTTAAAGACATTCCTTTGATTAAAAAAATGCCCTGACGTTGTTCTTGTACCAACGCACCATATTTGTGCGCAGCGCTTAGCTTCATTATGGGTTGGCGTGAACAAGAAACACTGGGAAAGTGTGCACAACGATTTTGTTGACTTTAAATTTTGTTTATCAGACAAAAAGAGAGGCTGGGAAGATCTTGCAAATGACCAACAAACAAGGAAAGAGAGCGATGCCGTGCACGACAAACCACACTCTTTTCAGGTTGCGCAACTCGTTTTTTTTTTTTTTACTCACTTTGTTTGATGTGTGCATATTTTTCTGTATTTACACGTGAAGACCCGCTCGTAGCACTGAACAGGACCGACTGCGTTCAAAGCTAAATATTTCCTCCGATCAGATGCCATGGCTATCAAGTGCTAAGTGCACATCACTTTAGAAAGCAAAACAATGGGCTCCCACGTGCAAGCTAAATGTAAACAAAACTAACGGATGAAGAGAATTGGATACCAAGGACGCAGGTGCATTTGTTTCGCTCCATCTGCGTTACGCTTGTAATGTAGCTCGATACAGTTAGACAAAGCAGATTTAATGGTTTTTAACATAAACCGGGAACCCTGTTTTTTGACCGAAAAGTCACAATACATACGTACCGGTCCTAAAATTAGACTAAGTATTGCAAGAACAGTGGGCCCTTAGGGAAATAGTTGTACTTCAAATACGAAACTATGTCTTTTGAACAACAAACATTGCAGTGGACATATGTGTTTGTTTATGAGAAAGTGCATAATTTCAAGAGAGAGAGAAAGAGAGAGAAAAAGAATTATTTCGTGGGATGGTGGTGTCACATCACAAACTGAAAAAAAAATCGTTTAGGCTGTTGGTTAAGGTATAGGTTTTTGTATATGTATGTATTTTTGTGACACGATAGCAGCTTCTGAAAGTTACTGCTGTTCAAAGTTTGGTCATGCTTTTTGCCTTTGTATAAAAAATAAGAAGGACGTCGAAAGGTTCATAAATGTATTGTGGAATCTCCCCATTCAGACCACCCGAGGAACCAAAATGTGGTCGTCATTGGAAAGTCTAACACACACACACACACACACACACACACACACACACACACACACACACACACACACACACACACACACACACACGTGTGTGTGTATATTTGTGTATATATATAGATATGTATATGTGTATGTGTGTGTTCAGTTTCTAATTATAACAAATTATCATAAAAATAATGTTTTTCTTATAATTGGTATTTATTCTGTCCTTTGATTGGTTTAGAAGTGCACGAAATTTCCTGATCTTTGCCCTGCTTTAGCCACACCCATTTCTGTGTTATACAAGAACCTCGCTTTCCATCAAGGGGTGACAGGTTTCCAACGGCAGCTTCGTTTTCAATCGATATGAATACATAAGTTCTAACTTTCGGTCTTAATCAATAAGAAGAATAAATACCTATCACAAGATAAAACTGTCACCACCTGTGTGTTGAGGAGAAATAGAAAAATAACCCTCTTCAGCAATGTGGCCTGTGAAGCCAACGGCTGAAGAGGACACACATTGCTGAATGGGGGCCATTTTTTCTGTTTCACCTCACCACACAGGTGGCAACTGATACTGTTTTACAAAATAATGCGTTAACCTCCATTTAAGGTTTGCATTTAGCTTCCTCTTGAATAAAGCCAAAGGTTTTTGAAAAAACATCTACTGAAATCAGTATGGGGAGCATAATGTCTTTGTGTGGACGTGGGATGAATGTTGTCTTTTACAAAATGAGGGTGGATGTTGAAAACAGACGAGTGATGACACGGTGCGCCAGCTGGTAGCGGGATGCTATAACCCCAGTTAACACGCTGAGATCAAGCATAGATCAAGAAGAAGAAGAGGAAGATTTGCTTTACAGCAAGCATGTCTGGGTGCCTTCAAAGTGAGAATAGTTTGAAATGCTGCACTTTGTCATTTTGCAAACCGAAGTTTGAATGACACCAGTAACAACATGACAATTCATACGCAGATGCACAACTTCACTGGTAGACAAATCTATATATAGTACTTTTGCAGCTATCCAAGAACATAATTTTGTGTATTTGCCAAATTTGCATAAATTAATGGCGTACAACTTGGTTCAATATTCATTGGATGCGGTTATGTGACAAACCTACAAATTGAAGTTGGAATGGTATCTCTATGTATAATAGTTTTTATGATATTCAAGATTAAGATTTTTTGTATTCGCCTTATTTGCAAAAATTCAAATCCTACAACTGTTCAGTGGGTAGAGCTGTAATATAATACCATAATTTGAGGTTGGTTTCGCTTCTCTATCTGCAATAGTTTTGAAGATGTTCATGATTTAAATTTTGCATATGTACCAAATTTGCATAAATCAAAATGCTGCAGCCTTGCTTCAATCTTCAATGTGTAGGTCTGTATCACAAACCTGTACATAGCTGTTGTTTTTGGCACCTTTAATAGTTTGAAAGATATACAAAATTTAAATTCTGCACATGTGCATTATTTGCATAAATTTAAATCCTACAACTTTGCTTTACTGCCCAATGGATGAGGCTGTATCACAAACCTACAAAATGAAGTCGGTTTGGCATATCTATCTATAATAGTTTTTGAAGATATTTTAATGATTTCAATTGTGTGCATATGTGCCGTATTTGCATAAATTAAAATCCTATAACTTTGCTTCACAGCTCAATGGACAGGGATTCATCATAAACCTATGACTTAAAGTTAGAATGGTATCTGTATCTGTGAAAGTTTGGAAGATATGAAGCTGTTAAACTTTTAATTGCCCCTAATTTGCACAATTATGAACAACATGACAATTCATACGCAGATGCACAACTTCACTGGTAGACAAATCTATATGCCAATATGGTGATTGCAGGTGCAGCAGTTTGTGAGATTCTGCGTGTACAAATTAGGGTGCCAATGAAAGACAGAAAGAAAGAATCCGAGGAAAAAATAGTCTGGGTTGGTACCCAGATATAAAGAAGCAGAAAGGAGAAGAAGAAGAAGAAGAAGAAGAAGAAGAAGAAGAAGAAGAAGAAGAAGACTAAAAAAGAGCAGGTATTATGATGTCATTCTGTTTTTCTTTTATTCTTTCTTCATTTTTCTTTCTTTCTTTCTTTCTTTCTTTCTTTATGTCTGGGTTCTTTATTTCTTTCTGTCTTCCCATGGCACCCAAATTTGTCTGGAGTTTTTCTTGGACACTATTATTCCCAAAACCACCAAACTTGCCATGGTGACCGCCCTACCAGTGAAATTGCACCTCGTTTGGAATAGTTATCATGTCTAAAAATTATGCAAATGAGGGCAACTTAAATGTACATGCAATGACCCTGTACATGCAGATACACTCATCCATACTGCCCAGAAGGGGTGGCCCTTTCGAGAGTGGGCACTTTTCTCTGGTCCCAAGGGTGTCCAGAGGTATAGAGGTTTCACTGTACAAGTAAACACTGGTATTGTATCTGAGAAATTATGTCAGAGTGCCAACCAAAACATTTTGTTTCTTCAAAAAATCTTTTCTCTCTCTCTCTCTCTCTCTCTCTCTCTCTCTCTCTCTCTCTCTCTCTTTCTTCTTTACGACCAAGTTGGTCTGTACTTTTTCTCAGACGCTATTATTCTGAAAACCATCAAACTTGCCATGGTGACTGACCTAACAAGTGAAATTGTGCATCTCATTTCGAATAGTCATGATGTTTAAAATGATGCAAATTAGGGGCAATTAAAATTTTAAAAGCTCCATATCTTCTAAACTATTGCAGATAGACACAAAACTTCAAAGTGCATATACAGGTTTGTGACACCTGCAAATATAATGGACTGTATACGAAAGTTGTATAATTTCAAATTATGCTGATTAGGGGCATTGAAATATGTAAAAGTTGAATATCTCCAAAACTATTATAGATAGAGATGACATTCAAACATCAATATTTTATGTTTGTGGCAAAGCCGCATCCAATGAACCATGAACCAAAGTTGTAAGATTTTAATTTATTCAAATGAGGAGATTTTGCGGGAATAAAATCTTGAATAGCTTCAAAACTATTATAGATATAGGTGTCATTCCAACTTCAATTTGTAGGTTTGTGACATCCAAAAAACGAATATGCAAAATTGTACAATTTCAATTTATGCACATTAGACAAATACATGAAATTAAAATGTTGAATAATGTCAAAACTATAAGAGATATTGCTGTCACTCAAGCTCGGTTTATAAGTTTGTGAAATGGCCACATTCAATGACGAAGGAACAAAAGTTGTAGAATTTCTATTTATGCAAATTAAGCTAATACACCAAATTAAGATTATGTTGAGCAATGGCAGAGTGCAGCATTTCAAACTGGTTTCATTTTGAAGGCACCCAGACAGATGTGCTGTGAAGCAGATCTTCTTTTCTAGTTCTTTCTTTCTTTCTTTCTTTCTTTCTTTCTTTCTTTCTTTCTTTCTTTCTTTCTTTCTTTCTTTCTTTCTTTCTTTCTTTCTTTCTTTCTTTCTTTCTTTCTTTCTTTCGTTCTTTCCTTCTTTCTTTCCCAGCAATTTTGTCGGACACCATTATATTTAGAAACTCCCAATTTGGTAAGATTATGGAATCATACATGAAGGGATACCTTTTTTACAAAGACGGTTGAGTGAGTTTAGAATTATGCAAATTAGGGGCATTTGGATTTTTAAATATTTAATATCTTCAAAACTATTAAAGGGATAGATGCCATTCGAAATTCAATGTACAGTTTTATGCTATAGACGTATCCAATGAACCACAAGCAAAAGTGGCAGCACTTTAATTTGTGTTAATAAGGGGCACTTGAAAAGTTCCAAGATTGAATATCTTTAAAATTGTTAAAGGTACAGGTGTCATTCCAACTTTTTTATGGGTTTGTGATGTAGGCATATCCAATGAACCACAAACAAAAGTTGCAGAATTTTAATTCATGCTAATTAAGGCCACTTCTGATTTCAAATGTTGAATATCTTAAAAAAAAGTACAGATGTCATTCCAACTTCTGTTTGTAAGTTGGTGATGCACGCGCATCCAATGAACCACAAACAAAAGTTGTAGAATTTTTATTTATGTTAATAAGGAGCACCTGAAAAGTTAAAATGTTGAATATCTTCCAAACAATTATGTATAAAGATGCCTTTCCAAGTTCAATTTGTAGGTATTTGCTGTGCAAAGAACCAGAAACAAAAGTTGTAAAAGTTTAGTTTATAATATTTAGGGGCACTTGAAAAGTTTAAATCTTTAGTATCTTCAAAACTGTTATAGGTACAGATGCCATTCCAGGTTCCTTTTTAAGGTTTGTGATGTAGGCGCATACAAAAGTTGCAGGATTTTGATTTATGCTAATTAGGGTCATTTTTAAAGTTCAAATGTTGATATCTTCAAAATTCTTATAGGTGGAGATGCCATTTCAACTTCATTCAATCTCTAGATTTTTCTTTAGACGCATGTTATGAACCACAAACAAAAGTGGCAACATTTTTAATTTGTGCTAATTAGGGCTGCTTGCTAAGTTGAAATGCTGAATATCGTCAAAGCTATCATAGGTACAGGTACCATTTATTGATTTAATTCATAGGTTTGTGCTGAAGGTGCATCTGATAAACCACAAAGAAAAGATGTAGCGTTTAAATTTATGCACGTTTTGCTTGCACACAGACAGATTGGCTTTCAAGAAAATCTTCTGTTCTATCTATATAGTTTTATCTTGTTTTCCTAACATGCTGTGATGATGATTTAATTGAAATGGTATACGCATAGTTAGCCTGATCGAATCGTATTATTTGCTGGATGAACTAAGTGTAGCCGTTATAGATGGATTCGGGGGGGGGGGGCGGTGACAGGTGAAAGTTGCAGATGTAGAATGAAAGCAAAATCATAGAAACAAAAATACAAATACCACTTCATAACTGCATAATATCAGGGGCGTTATATATTACAACATAGCTTTAACGAAAGGAATAACACAGTCTATTTCTTTGTAAAATCAAATATATGAAAGGGACAAGTACACATATTGAAATATGTTCCTTTTTATTAACCGGGGCTGAAAATATGTTCTTCAGCAATATTTGTCGGTCTGTTGTACAGTACACAAGGCGCAATGGGGTTGAGAAAATGCTATAAAAAGTGCTTGGAAAGCATCTTTGCTTCTTAAAACTGGGGAAAATAAACCGCGTGTCATTCAGAGCCAAATGAGTTATCTTTATAAAGTCAGTACATTCATTGCAAAGATAAAAAAAAAGATGTGTCACACCTGGCAGGTATTTGAATGTCCCTCTGTTTCCATAAACACAAAAACTAAAGCGATAAGAAGCCAAATTTTACAGTAGACCACGTAACAAACATAAGAAAAATTACTGTTTATAATAATTTAATTAATACGCATCTTTATTAATCAACCATCAATTTTACGGACAGCAAAATGGTGAAATATTGTGTTGACAAAAGAGAGTCTAGCATAGTATTTATGATTTCAGACCTGAACGGCTAATTTTTTGCGTATGTATTTAGTTCACATGCATTTATGCTTTATTTGGGATTTTTAAAAAAGAGCACAAGGACATTTCGGGGGATTGATCGAGAAATTTGATAGCATTCTTCAAGTTTCAATTTTCCAATTTCTCTTCAGTCAGCTGTAATTAAGTTTGATCAGTCGTGTTGAATCTATGGCATACACGCGTGTTTCATGGCAGACTCGATCACGTGCGTATAATTTTGGATATTTACTTACATGGTTCGAATGCCACACACGTCACGCCTTCAAAATCTCTACTCGAAGCGCTTCACCAAAGACAGACTTTCTGAACCCTTAAGTTAAACTACATACCAACTCAATCAAACAAATAGATTTGTCCTATGCGTATGATCAGTAACATAGTTCTAAACTATTAATTCCGACTGGTGCTTCAAGATCGTGTACTAACTTTTCACGTGTTCAACAGAGATGGCCAAACCACACAATTCACAAGCACTTTGCATTTGAACTTGAGGTGAAACGCTGAGCAAAGTTCACGTTGCAAATGTTCCAAGTCCTTATCCAAAACAAATGCTATTAACTCAAGCCCACACCGATTAGGCTGTCTTGTGTTATGATAGGAAACTCTATATGTATTAACTACATAGGGGAATGCTCTTGTGTACTTTTTATGGGCATGTCCTAAAATATCTATTTCCAGCCTTTTTTTTTTTTTGCTTGAATTTAAAACATTCAAAACGAGACAAAATTTGATTTTCGAACAACCGAATTCCATCTCAATCTTTTGAATTTTGTCATCAGCACAGATTTGTTAAAAAGCAAATTGGCAAGCATTAAACTTCTCTTAGCAAATATTGAAAACTGCACTGAAACTGCCTATTCAGTATGCGCAGTGGGGCATGTGTGATATCGAGAAAACCTGGGTTTATATATTGTGTACAAACAAACAAAATTTACGGGAGCTCACACCTGATGCTACCTTCAATATGAAGTTTTTTACGTGTATGACCGCTCCCATGGGGTACTATATGCCTGCTTTTCAAATCAACAAACGCTAACTTAGTCACTTCACATTGAACCACTCCTTTGGCGGAATTACTAATGGGGCGTTCATAATGAAGGTCTTGGAATTGCAGGTGTTTGGGGGAAGAAAGGTCGAAACTTGCTCCCGCAGAATGAAGTGCAGTTTTTCTGTAAGTTGGTGACACTAGATTCATTATAGTTTGGTGTCTTGTAGCGAGGATTGATTTTAATTGGCTTCCTATGGCTGAGTTATCGGTCGACTCAGCAGTTTTCTTGACAAACGATCGAATGGCGGATAAAAGCATGCATCTGAAACATCAGTTACGGATATTATGTTACCCGCAATTGTGTTGAAACTTTCTCATTTGTACGATATCAGCAGGGACATGTACACTTGGTGGTTTCTACATGTTATATCCTGCATGTTATTATACACTTCAAGAAATAGAATTTGATCAAAAAGCTTTCTTTTAAAAAAATCTGAAAATCGATTATTTCTACTACATACCGCTCCATGGATTAGGACAAGGAGGCTACACCTTGATTGGGGGTAGGGAAGAAATTTCACAGTACAAGGGAAAACCAAACAGAGCAGATGTCAGATGTACGGCTGTGTGATCTCATATCAGATGACATCTCGACAGATGTAAAATTGAATTTTGTTTTCCTAATATCTTAGGATGATTTACGCAGAATAGGAAGTCCCTCTGGTGACCAGAAGTCCACTTGCGTGCATCACGCGCGTTTCTTCCACCGCGACCGCGGGGCATGAATAGTCTTAAGATCTGTAGACCATGGGTGCATTAAAGCCGCAGATGGATCTCAAGTCCTGTTTTGTGTTGCTTACTTCAACGGTTTCTAGAATGGAAGAAATCTGTAAACATGTTCCCAAAAGTCCTTATTGCAAAGAAAGGGAACAAAATCGCGATGAAGACAAACACAGAAAAACGATCACCGTTAAAAATAGCCACAGACATTGGCTGCAAGCACAAAGAACTCTGTTTATAAAACACGAGATAATTTACCAAACAATAGCTGCAGAATATGGGTGATGCTCTTGTAGTGTTTAGTGATGACAAGAGGCAACTGCACGGCGTTTCGTAAATTCTTTGGTGAAAGAGGGCAGGGACACTTAAAAGTGATATCTGCGGGCATTAACGGTATAACATAAATGCAACCGCTACAAACAAGAATAAGCCTTTCATGTTGAGAAAGGGAAAATAAGATTATACCCCATTAATCCAGACCACATCTTATTTTAAATGTTTTGACAGAAAAACGCCAAATTATACCGGCAAGCCGATACTTTTCTCCTCGGAAGTATGAGACTAATTTTGTGGCGGGTGAGCAGATTCCTTATGAATGGCAATCATCAGTATTTGTCTGGTGTGGTGTTTATAACTTTATAACCAAAACATTAACGAGAGAGAGAGAGAGAGAGAGAGAGAGAGAGAGAGAGAGAGAGAGAGAGAGAGAGAGAGAGAGAGAGAGAGAGAGAGAGAGAGAGAGAGAGAGAGAGAGAGAGAGAGAGAGAGAGAGAGTATAAAAAACACAGACTCATTATATACTCATAAAAATGAGAGATGTGTGTATTTTGCAAGCATAATGTTGCACAAATGTATCATCAAGTACAAGTATACGTGTGTTGGACGTCATACATGGCGTTTATGTCTATATGTACTTGCATTTCCAACTTTGTTGTCGCAATGTCACGTGTTTACTACATGCAATGCCAGATCAAGATTGCATATGTTATATTAAAAGTATTCTTTATACGAAGACAGAATTATACATCGTACTCTGTTTTAATATTTCAAAGTATTGCAAAAAATCTTCCTCCTCTTCAAACAATTTTGTTCCTTAATTGGGAAGAAATGTATTTGTTGTCTGTGCAGAAAAATAAATTCTCTGTCAAATGATAGTGTCCTATGATGGAACACTTGAAATAAGAAAGTAAAGTTGCGTGACAGAATTACACTTGCACACAGCTGATATTTCAGGCATTGGCTAAAACATTATAACAGTGCTGTCTTTGGGTAAGGTTAAAGCGCTCAATATATTTATTAATAATGAGGATTGCTTTTATTGAAATATGTTGGGGGAAATTTGGAAATGGGCAAATATTTTGTGTACACTTGCTCTTTTTCTGACACAAAAGGGGTAAAATTTATGTAAGCACAGTATTTCTCTATATCTAACATATGCAAAAATTGGACACTTTTCTGACGGAATTACCCCTGAATCATGTGGCAGTACCAAAGGTGATACCGGATTTCGACTCGTTCTTCCAAAAAATTAGCAAAGAATTAAAAATCTGAGACACTTTTTGGTGATTTACATCGGTGCAAAGAGTTTGCCACACGACGGATGTCTTTCTGAGCAACATTAAGAAACTTGAGTCGCATCAAAGTTGCAATATGGTTCTTTCCGTGATCACGAAGCAAACAACATTCAGAGGGTTAAGTAATTGCTGTATACACACAGAACGATGAAATGAAGTGGATCAGCAGTTTGTAAGCTTTCCAAAAATGTATAGTTTGTGTTCCTGTTATACGCACACTGATGGTTTTATGATACGATTATTACAAATCATCCTAAGCTTGGCACTCTAGTTGGTGCTCATCTTTAAGCACGTTGTACGGAACAAATATTGTAATTCCGCTCACCGTTACATTAATGTTCTTTATATTCCATAAAAGAGAGTGAACAAATAACTTTTGCCGAGGTTTAATGAAAGATATGTTTGAAAGGACCAATGCAAAGCAAAAAGAAAATTACATTTAATTTGTGTTCAACAGAATGTGAACTTAAATACTCTTGTGACGGAATTACCTCAGCAAAATGTGAGAGAATTACAGTGTCAGTGTAATTCCATCACCCGTCTCTTGTAAATCCGATACGGTCCTATTACCAAAATTAATATTGTTTTAGGAGCTCTAGATTCCACGCGAATTAATTAAAAGAAAAATCCAGTTTCTAAGTTACCTGAGATTCAAAGAAGAAGTCAGACGGTACAAAATACACTTGAATTGTGACGGAATTACGTGTTCGTATTTTTGACACTTTTGACGGCAACGTACAGAAACAAAATACATCTGTGGTAGCAATTTCTTCCGTGATATATGACGGGAGTACGTTATAAAGAAAGGTGCACTTTCTAAAAGACATTTTGTACCAAATTTGTCCCTTTAAGAAGCTTTTTGGAGCAGTTAGTTACCCCTCGGCTCACATGGGGGGGGGGTATTGCTATCAGCTGCGTCTGTGTGTGAATCCCTGTGTCCATCCGTGTGTCCTTTCTTCTTGCGCGCGATTTCTGAAGATTCTATGCACAAATAGCATCGTAACACGGGTCTCCAACTGGGCACAATTAAGCGATTCCCTGCCATATTATAAATCATGAGAAGAACGATATTTATGTCTGGGTGCCAAGAATTAATTCCTTCTTTCTTTCCTTTCTTTCTTTCTTTCTTTCTTTCTTTCTTTCTTTCTTTCTTTCTTTCTTTCTATCTTTCTCTCTTTCTTTCTTTCTTTCTCTCTTTCTTTCCAGGTCAAGTCGGCCGACATTTCATTTGAAAAGTATTACACGTAGAAACTCAAAACTTGGCATGATTATACTTCCATACATGAAGTCTTGAGTTTTTGTAACGAGGTTCAGCAGTTTTGAAAATTATGCATATAAGGCCATTTGAAAATTTCAATCTTAAATATCTTCAAAACTATTATAGGTACAGGTAACCAATCCAACTTCAATCAATATGTTTGTAACATTGCACAAAATATTGCTATTTACATATGACCTCTAAAGGTCAAAAGTCAAGGTCATTTGGACCTTTGAAATTTTCACCCAGCCATAACACGGTCAATTTTTTTCCAATTTTGATCATGTTTGGCTCAAATTGTAGAAGTTGTAACACTGCTTATTTTTGTATTTTACATGTGACCCCTAAAGGTAAAAAATCAGGGTCATTTGGACCTTCAAAATTTTCATGTAGCCATAACGTAGTCAATTTTAATCCAATTTTGATCATGTCGGGCTCAAATTGTAGCAGCTGTAACATTACTGATTTTTGTAATTTACATGTGACCTCTAAAGGCCAAAGGTCAATGTCTATTGGACCTTTGAAATTTTCATCTAACCATAACTCAATTTTTATCTAATTGTGATCATGTTGGACTCAAATTGTAGCTATTGTAACATGCACATTCTTGTAATTTAATTGTGACCCCTAAAGTTCAAAGTTCAAGGCCATTTGGACATTTGACATTCTATCTAGCCAGGAATTGGTCAACTTTTATCCAATTTTGGTCATGTCGGGCAAAAACTGTAGCTATTTTAACACTGCACATTTTTGTAATTTACATTGCGACCTTTTAAGGTCAGAGCTCAAGGTCATCTGGACCTTTGAAATTTTCATCCAGTCATACCTCAGTCAATTTTCATCCAATTCTCATCATGTTGGACTTAACTGGTAGGTATTGCAACACTGCATATTTTTGTTAGTAACATGTAACCTTTAGAGGTCAAAGGTCAAGGTCACTCAGCCTTTTGAAAGTTTCATCTAGCCATAACTTGGTCAATGTTCATCTAATTTGTTTCATATTGGGCTTAAATTGAAGGTATTCTAACACTGTACATTTTTGTTATTTACATGTGACCTTTAAAGGTCAAAAGTCAAGGTCATTTGGACTTTGAAATTTTCATCCAGCCATAAGCTTAATGGAATGTGAAGTAACAAAGGAACAAAGGACAAAAGTTCTAGCATTTAATATTTACAACTTTTTAAGGCATACAGGTAGATTTGCTTTGAAGCAAATCTTCTTTTCTAGTTTCTTTCTTTCTTTCCTAAATTTGTCCGGAGTTTTAGACTCAGACACTATTATTCCCAAAACCATCATACTAAGAAAAGCTCTATATTTTAAAAAAAAGTCATAGATAGACGCATAGTTGTAACTCACACATATAGGTTTGAGACAACTGGCGAATCCAATTGCATGCAAACAAAAGTTCGGGAATTTTATGTATGCTAAATTCACCGAATTTCTCCACAATCCACACATGCAGACCTTCAATGGCTTGTTGACCCATTACTTTACCTCCATGGTGCCAGGCAACCATTTTGCATTCATAATGAATTAGCTTGAACCTGCCATTCTATCCATGCCTGCTAGGTGTATGGTGGGCAAGGTTTGGGTCTTGTAGCAAATGTGGGAGGGCGGGGGGAACTCCAAACAACTGTGTAATGAGGCTCTCAATAAAATACAGAGAATCTTTTTCTGTTTATGCAAGACCAGATCTGCCCCATGTTGCTGTATGTACAAGGCAGGCTGTAGTTCCCATTGGTGCTGCACAGAGGTGTCAGTGCACCATGGCTGACACTGGTAACATGGTGGCTGGTCTGTTTTTTGCTGGAGGCTATGTCAGTCTGCTTTGCTTTTCAGTCCCAATGGACACAAGATCTGGACTTCTGGGCAGAACAAGAATGAGTGTACCCTCTGTAAAAAATAGACTACATACAGAGCAAAGTTGCCGAGACCCATCAAAGTATGGTCTTCCAGTCCTGAATTGCTGTTTTCACAACGTTGTGAATTTTGAAGTAGTGTGCGTATTTGTGTCATCTCAGTGGACACTTTCATGTCTTTATTTTCTTGCAAACAGCGTGATAAAGCCTGTTCTTCATAGCTAAGACAAGGAATACTGACACAGTATAGTGCTTGTCTGAGTTCACAGGTACATGTATCCATGTAGTTTTGTGACAGTGTCAGTTAAAATTTGTTCATGTAATAAAGGAACAAAGACAGTTCTGTATTGCATGTATACACATCCCCTTGAATTATAAATGGTATACACTGTATATGTATATGTGCATGTATGAATAATGTACATGTACACACATATACGCATTCATACTGCCCAGAAGGGCTGACCTTCTCGGGAGGGGGCACTTTTCTCTGGTCCCAAGGGTGCCATGTGTAGAGAAGTTTCACTGTATAAGTAAACACTGCTCCTGCGTGTCTAAGAAACTATGTCTGGGTTGGCACCCAGACATTTTGTTTTTCAAGAATTCTTCTTTCTTTCTTCCTTCCTTTCTTTCTTCTTTTGCTTTACGGCCAAGTTGGTCTACAGCTTTTATCAGACACAATTTTTCTGAAAACCACCAGACTTGCCATGGTGACTGACCTAACCAGTGAAATTGTGCATTTATTTGGAATAGTCA
Source organism: Hermodice carunculata (assembly GCA_964020975.1). NCBI lineage: Eukaryota > Metazoa > Annelida > Polychaeta > Eunicida > Amphinomidae > Hermodice > Hermodice carunculata. The sequence continues at coordinate 2,152,452 of OZ026629.1, read as the reverse complement.
TAATGTTTAAAATGATGCAAATTAGGGGCAAGTAAAATTTTAAAAGCTCCGTAACTTCCAAACTATTGCAGGTAGACACAAAATTTCAATGTTCATACACAGGTTTGTGACACCTGCCAATGTAATGGACAGTATATGGAAGTTGTAGAATTTCAAATTATGCTAATTTGGGGCATTAAAAATTTGAAAGTTAAAAAAATTTCCAAAACTATTGTAGATAGAGATGCCATTCGAACTTCAATTTATAAATTTATGGCAGAGCAGCGTCCAATGAACCATAAACAAGAATTGTAGGACTCTGATTTATGCAAATTAGCTGATTTTGCAGGATTTAAAACTTGATTAGCTTCAAAACTATTACAGATATTGGTGCCATTCCAACTTCAATTTATAGGTTTGTGACATAGGCACATCCCAATGATCCAAAATTGTACAATTTCAATTAATGCATATTAGGCAAGTAAAATGTTGAATAGCTTCAAAACTATTAGAGATATTAGTGTCATTCAACTTCAGTTTATCAGTGTGTGACATGGCCACATACAAAGAACCAGGAACAAAAGCTGTAGCATTTTTATTTATGCAAATTAACCTAATACACAAAATTTAGATTATGTTGAACAATGGCAAAGTGTAGCATTTCCAACTGTTCTCATTTTGAAGGCACTCAGACAGAGTTGCTGCGAAGCAAATCTTATTTTCTTGTTTTGCTTGTATTTATTGTAATCAGTATGGCTACGGAACAGAAGCATGCATAGAATTTCTACATCGGTTTCTGCTCGCGTCTAAAGATGTAGGCGTCTGGTACACTTATAAAAAAAACGGCTTTTCATTGATATTTTAGTATGATTATAGATTTGGACATGAAACATGAAAAGTAAAAAATTAATTTTTTCAAGAGTAAGCCTACCGGGATCTCCCTATGTTCGTGTCCCCACTAGCGGTTGTTAACAAAAAGAATGACTCTGACATTTCGCACATAAAGAAAACTAAAGCAGAAAACACATTCAACCTCACCAACTTTTTCACAAAATACCGGAGATAACATATACTGCAAGTTGTTATTTATCATTATTTTATAGTAGTAGCAGTAGTTTATCATAGCCATCATGATCAGGGGAACATGATTAACGGACGTGAAGTAAACATACTGTCTGACGCTTTTTTGCAACTTTCATTTTCGGATGGGGTTGCTCTTGTTTTGTTTTTCAACTTTTTTTCGCCGTTTGACTGTAAATATTCGATACAATTTCCTAGAAAAATGCACACTAATTCGTGTGAAAGATGTAAACACGCCCTTTTCTTCTTTTTCGTCTTTTTCTTTTGCAATCTGAGAGTCATTTGAGACACACCTCTAGAGTGTAAAAAGATTTCTCAAAATAGGGACGCTACTGTTTATTGACCCATTCAAGTGTACACTCAGTGTGTGTCTGTGGCAAGCAGTGTTTGCCGAACATCTGTAATGTAGTGCGCGAAAGTTTTCGAAGTTTCGAGCGAAACCTAAACTGCAGGCCTAGGCCTATATAGTGCTGACCGTCTAGGACAAGTTTTAATTAACTAGCGTACATTTTCATTTAAAAGTTTCATTGAAGTTCAGGAAAAGTATAACTAAACAAGATGGGATACAGATTTTGTTCCAGTTATATTAAAAGACTATGAAAAATAGGCGGTACAGTAAAAAATAAAAAAGTAAAATAAAGATAAACTACATGTAGGCCCATGTGGAATTTCAATGCACCGATGCTATATAATAGCGCACACTTTCACTATCAAGTTTGGTAAATACAACCTCAATGTCAACCCGAATTTTCCAAATTTAAGAGTGACTGTCGAGCTTTAACCATGGTAGCTCTGCATAAAAAAATGAGATGTGCTAGGAGGCCTATATATTTAACAGGCCTATGACTATCAACATCCACCGTTCACACCAAAATTTGCACTATATCATAAATTGCACATATCCTTCCAAAAGGATGTACATTGTTTTATTCTAGATAAAAGACAAAATTTTACTAGTCATAGCCTTCTTTTTGGCCGGAAAATATTAGAGGCGGTCAAGTTCAATGCATCCACCAACCTTGCCACAGGCGACTCCCTCTTTCTGTTCGGCCCACGTCAGAAAGGGAGAGTCACCTGTTACTGTCGCCAACCTGCACCAACTCATTCTGACGTTTGTGTGCGGTGTACTGTTGTGAAAGGTCATAACGCCTTATCAGCCTTTCATGCATCCATACTCTCTTCCTCTTCTCAGGAAAACGCAAGAGCCTTGGTTTCTGCATAATTCTAACATACAGCTACTGCTGTAGTGGCACATAAGCCTACCACCACGTCCAATTTATCATACTCCACAGCTAGAGTTCTATCATTATTCATGAATAGGACATTACCTACACAAAAACACCATCACAGGGGCACTAAATGGCGAGGTTGTGGGCTGTAAACGAGATTTGCACCCAATTTGCGTGCCGCAAATGGCATGAAGCGACAGGAAGCAGTTTATTTTAACTAAATTCAGGACTTTCCCCCACAGGTGGACCACTGTGCCCAGTGATTTTCTCACCTCCAATGCCCAGAGAAAGCCCCTTCGCCGGGGTAAGACTACTTGATTGTATAGTTTTAACATAGATACTTGCCACAGAGCAAGGTTTACATGGTAAAATAACATGAATATCTCAGCCAAACAAATTTAAGTATGGAAAGAAAATGACCTCTGAACATTTAATGAAACCTGTCAACCTTGTTGAACTTATTAGAATAGGTTAAGACTATTTTAGGGCAGTAAATTTTGCATAATCAGTGACGTGTCTGCCAGTAACTGAAGCAATGGCGTTTTGCCCTTCAGACACCACACTTGTATGAACGGCTATATCCCACAGAGCCATATATATGCTTGGCATCATGAGCACATGCAGTCAAAATATACTCAGTTTAAAGGTTTCACAAACTACTCTGGTGATTAACCCCACAGGTGTCAGAACCCAATTGACACCTATATGTGGTGGTCAGTACACAGACAGGGATGTATGAGGGTCTCAATGATTTTGACTGTAAAAAGTTTCTAACATCTTCAAATTCAAAATGTCTGGTACATTACCGATGTTGACATGCATACTAATCAAAAAGGTTTACAATTTATGTTAATACTGCTATAATTGACCTCAAATTTACTTTAAAAATGGTACTTTTAACATGCGTTACCCTATGCCCACAAGTGCCCACCCCTGCGATGCCCTCTCCAGTCAGCTAGAGGTGAGAAAAGTCTATGCTTTGCCTTTTCTGTGAAAGAAATCAATTACTACAAATGAATAATTATTGTGATAATGGTTGTTTTTATGTCACTGGGATCATTGTACAGCCATTGGTAGTCGGCTTGAGGCCCTCCAGTGGTCATTCGCATTGGGCGCAAATGGCCACTGTCGGGCCGCAAATCGAATACCGAGGGCCACAAATGATCCAAATGCCCGCAAAACAAACATGATTGTTATATTTGAATTTAGTGCGTTTATTTTACACATAATGTAGAAGTTAAATACAACCGTCGGTTTAACCGACAGGCCCTGGCAAATCTCAACGCTCAGAAAAATTGCCTGGTGAAGTTATACCCCTACGACCAAAAAACAGGTACGAGTATTGAAACCCGTGCGACGAAATTAAAAAAAAAAAAATCGGCTTGTGTGTGGCGGGGTTTTGAAATTGGGCGTGGTTTTGAAACTCGGCCGTGCTAAAACACACTGAAGGTGAAAACTGGTTTCTATCATGATGTTACCCCGTAACCAAGGACCAAGCAATGGCAGCGAAACCAAAAGTGTATATTTTGCAAATGTTTTGGAGCATCTATAATGATATGATAGATGCTCTGACCGCAATTCACTTTGATATCCAAATCAAATAAATCAAATGTATTTTTGTGACTGTCCTGCCATTAATGCATTCCGCAATGTTCAAAATGGCGCTCACCTGGAATACCTGGAACCTTGCGAAATGTTACGATAACTATCACCGAATAACTGGGGCTGGGGGGCTATGTTGTTTCACCGAACAACGGTGGCTATGCAGCTATGCTGTTTCCGGACCCGAGTTAACCCTCCAGACAAGTTGAAATAAAATGCTGTTTGAGTTGACTTTACTGCAAAATAACGGCACACGATGGCCATTTTCTCGCTAAAAATCCTTCAGTCTGGCTCGATCAATTTTTATTAGGGAATGTCGGCTTGAAAGCTCCCCCCCCCCATTAATTTTAGGGTTGGGTCTTTTTAGTAGGGTCTGCCAGGTTAGCGGAACCTTACATATATTTTGTTAAGCCGTAGGTTACTTAGAATTTTGTTGAAACATGTTTAAAAAGGATGTTCATTCCCTTTCACGCATTTCCTCTTTTCACGCCGCTTAAATTTGCTACCTGGGCCCAGCCGGAAGCACTTGCACATACGTTAAAAATGCAGATACTCGGTGATTATTAATCTATTGGACGGAAGACTGACTACCTTTATTCACGAACTCACAGATTGGCCTAGCATCTTCTTGGGGGTAGATCAAAGCAGGCGTTCCTTAAATGTCATATTTGGGACCATTTGTGTATCTTGTGTATGTAAAGGTCAATTTGTTTGTTCGCACCAGACCAAGCGCTCGTACCAAGCGAACGGTTGGGTTCTGGGGCGCTGAAAAAAAGTTCTTTCGCCTGGGCGACGGGATCCACTCCTTTGGCGACACTTGACTGCGTTCACGTGGCAATTTCCACACAGCACTTTGCTCGTGTGGCTTGGCCCTGACACGTGTCAGTCGCGTTAACGGCTTCCATTGTCCACAGCCGCGCGAAGAAAAAATGTGCTACCGGCGCGAACGTTCCCAGTGAATGCGATCCCTATAAAATGGCATTTTGGAGAGTGTTTAATCTAAAATACGTCTCTTTGCTGACGACACAACATTACGCATCACAGTCGCCAATCCCACTGAAACAGCTGAAAATTTTACGTCATGATCTCGTGTCAAATTCACAGTGGTCAGATCAGTGGCTTGCATCTTCAATCCTCAGAAAAAGATGGGACAGTGACAGTAAGTAAGAATAAAATTTTGCAGACCATCTCACCTTGACATAAATACATGAAACTTGAAAGCAATAGATGTACATAAACATATGGGTCTTTTTTTCTGATGATGACTCCTAATTAATACATGTCAATCATATCATTGCAAAATCTGAAAAACAAAACAATAAACTAAAAAAAAAAAATAAACAAAATAAAAAAAACAAAAACCAACCAACCAGCAAAACAAAGCACCCCCCCCAAAAAAAGCATTTGCTTCAAAGCAAATCTGACTGAGTGCCTTCAAAAAGTTGTATATATTAAGTGCTACAACTTAAGTTGTACATATGTATATATTCAATGCTACAACTTTAGTCCTTTTGGTACTTCACATTCCATTAAGCTTATGGATGGATGAATATTTCAAAGTCCAAATGACCTTGACCTTTGACCTTTACAAGTCACATGTAAATTGCAAAAATGTACCGTGTTTAGTGCATTGACTCGGAACCCGGGGACCCGGGGACCCGGGGACCCGGGGACCCGGGGACCCGGGAACCCGCCCCCCACCACGTCAAAATGCCAAACAGTCGGGTCCCGAATCCAATTTTTAATACCCGACTACTTTCGATAAAATTAAACAAATCATAGATCTTTGTGTATTTCTGCCTCTTTCACTGTAATGGTCTTTATTTTTTTTTTTTTAATATTTTTCCTCTGAGGAATAGGCAACTTGTCGAATGGCGGAATTATTATACTATACCTGAATAAAAGCAAGCTAAAATATGTTTCTGTGTATCATTTCAGTAAGGCTTTTTACCGGGGGTACCCGTTACAGGTCCCGGGTATTGAACATAATTTATTTGCTGGTCCCGGGACCCGACTTTTTCCCCTAAGTCAATGCATTGACCGTGTTACAATACCCACAATTAAAGCCTAACAATAAACCAAATCAGATGAAAGTATAGTATAGACCCATATCTTTTAAATGGATTGCAGAACAGGCCAAGTCTATATAAATCACTCTCCATGGCACAGATGATGGCGTGTACTTTTCTACCCACTTGCTTGGTGGAGGAAACCAAAGAACTCGGAGAAAACCACCGTGGACAGTCAGAGTGATCGTAACTCTTTCCACTTGCTTCCCGGGCTGTGAATCGAACACGGGCTGCAGAAATGAAAGGCAAGCGTGTTGCAGTTTCACCAACCATGTATTTGATGATGATCAGATGAAAATTGACAAAATTATGGCAAGATAAAAAAACTTCCAAAGGGCCAAATGACCTTGACCTTTGCTCTGCAGAGGTCACATGTACTTACAAAAATATGCAGTGTTACAATACCTACAATTCGAGCCCAAGATGGTTAGAATTGGATGGAAAGTGGCCGAGTTATGGCTGGATGAAAATTTCAAATGTCCAAATGACGTGACCTATGACCTTTCGAGGTCACACGTGAATCACAAAAATGTGTAGTATTACAATAGCTACAATTTGAGTCAACATGACCAAAATTGGATAAAAATTGACCAAGTTATGGCTGGAAGAAAGCCACCATCAAAAGTGGCCTTGGACCTTGAACTGACTTTTGACCTTGAGATGACCTCTACCTGAGGTGAACCTTGACCTATAAAATGACATTTTGACCTAAATTGACCTTTGAACTTGAGATGACCTTTAAGCTTGACATGACCTTGACATTTGAGATGACCTTTGTGTTGCTATGATCGAACTCCTACACACTCGGAACCACATATACTATAGTATATAAGATATTGAATATTTAGAACTTTAATTAGCCCTCATTTGCGTAATTTTGAAAAGCATGACCTCTATCTACAAAAAGGCAGGACTTAATCTATAGAAGTATAATTGTGCCAAGTTTCGGCTTCTATCTATGATAGTCTCCGGGAAAAAGGGCGGAGAAACTTGCTGGTGAAGAAAGAAAGAAATTAAGAATTTCTGGGAAAACAGTTTGTCTGTGTTGGCCCACAGACATAAAAGCCCCCCCCCCCCCACAAAAAAAAGAAAACCCAAAAACCCTGCTGTTCTCAAACGCATACAGTACAAGTTGAACAGAAAATTCCTTGGATAAGTTGAATTAGTTTTCATCCAGGCTTAAGCTTACTGGAGTGTGAAGTAGCAGAGGACAAAAGTTGTAGCATTTAATGTTTACAACTTTTTAAAGGCACACAGACAGATTTGCTTTGAAGCAAATCTTGTTTTCTAGTTTAACTTGTTTGTGTACTTCCCTAGAATATACCAGCGTGCTCGCATGAATGCACACAAGCTCATATAAAAGACCGACCTGAACCCGTCCAGCTGCCGACAGCCCGATTTGTGACAGGACCACTTGCCCGCACTGACTACGAACATAGTTATTTTAAACTACGCTGGGAGAAATTAACTCAGTCGTAGGAGAAAACAAAAATTGCATGGGCCTAAACATTTAAAAACCCTTGATGCACCCCCCACCCCCTTCGCAGACTTTAATAATTCTTTCTTTTCTTTCGTTCACCTTGTTAATCCTGAAACTGCTGATTTGAGACCGAGTCAACAGCTTTTAGTGCGCGCAAAGTGTCTCGAGGAAAGAAGTTGACTGATCAGACCACTTTTTGCTTTAGACTTGGCTCGCTGGTATTTGAATGAAATGTATGATCTTCAAGAGGAGTTTGAATTTTTTAACCATTATATGTTTAGCGGTAATGAGAAAACGACTATAGCAGTGATTAGCACTTAAAGGGTTAATTGTGCTTCTGTTTGTATTCTATTTGTGTACTTGTGTTTTGACATTTCCTTGTTGTATTGTCGTGTGTATATGAGAGGCCCTAATGTGGCCTGGTGGGCCTGTCGTCCATTTGTTTTCCAATAAAATATGTTCAAACCAAAAGTTAAAATGGGAAATGCACCACACCCTATTTCTTCTGCCTCTCTGTCGGTTTCCCTAGTTGATACTAAAAGTATTTTCAATACCCACTTTCAAACCCTGACGATTTTTGGTGTTGTTGTTGTTGTGAGATGTGCGTGCAAGGAAGGAAACAAACCGACCACAAAAGTTTTGCTTATGGAACAAAGTTTCACTTTACTTCGAAATGTTTGAAAAAATGTGACAGGCCTCCAGCCTCTTTCAAGGAATTCTGACTCAAGAAATAGTCTTGTTCTGAAAAGGGCATGTAAAATTACGTCATAGCTATTTGTGGAGGTCCGGGAATATGTTTTCTTTATAGAAATGAATATAATATAATTCAATAACCTGTGCTGGATTTGCTCTGTTCCATTTCATCGAAGAATTACCATATATGATTGAGTCTTAAATACATATTATATTGTTGTTATGTACATATGTTCATATAATGGAATGAAAGGTAACTATTATTCACATGAATTAATTGTGATGCCCGCAATTATTTCGGGTTATAAAAATCAATAGAACAACAATTTCTTGTTGAGGATTCGTGTGTGGCAAGCCACTGAAGAGTCTTAGTCAACAGAATGAGAAATATTAGCCCTGTTTTTTCGTCACAATAATCGGTCCTTTTATGTCTAATACAAGGAAAATAAATTGCGTACATATTTCAGTAAACCCGCGGGACATTAAAGATGTTTCATCAATACTGTATTATATACCTTAGTTACGGTGGGTTATTAACTATGTCAACATGCCAAAGGAATATGACTTAAAGTTTCACATTCTTTGATGTGAAATGTTCTGTTTACTTATGTACTTTGTGCACATGTAGGGGGTAAGTACGAAAGAGGCGAATTCCCGCTATTAAATCTGAAAAGAGAACAAATCATAGTTGGCTAAACCAAACGATTTTCTTTATATAGGTAACAAAGTGTTTATTCCAAAGTAAACAAAACCACATTGGATTTAAACTTGCCAAGGTCTCTAATGTCGTAATCTGTAAATGCATGTTTCATTGTCATACTCTTTAAACCCAGCATAAGTAAAGGTTGTTGTTCGTAAAAATACGTGGAGGTTTAGAACTTAATACTTTAACTTACTTTCCACGCTTTGGTTTCATGTTACCAAAACCCTACCACCTGATTCTTTTCAAGTCAATCCTATCAAAAGCTCTCTTGCTGTGTAGAAAATGCAAAGTGGTGAATTTAGACAGGAAAATCTTATTAGGCTAAGACACCTGCGTGTTTGAGCAGACCAGCTCCTTGCTCTACCCCCTTGGGTGTACCAAACAAAACCATATATTGAGACCATAGGAGCGCCAAAGCGTGCTGCATTACTTGCGCGTGTTTGTGTCGGCATGTACTAATCACACTTTGAAGTTACAGATCTACTCTGGTTAGATTTATGGAAAAGAAAGCCTTCTTTAATTTGCGACAAAAAGTATGATTATGTAACAATTCATCGGTCTGAATTTTTGTATCAATGTATTGAAGACTTTAAGCAGAACGGCTTCATGTGTTGTAATAATTCACCAAAAATTAATGCCAGGAAATTGCTCATTGTTCTGACCGAACTAAATCTGCAAATATTAACAATTTGGACCTGTAAACAAACTACTTGAAATAGAGTATATACAGATTAAAAAGGAAAAGGAAATTTACACCGATCCCAGCCAAAATGTTAGGTAATTTTTGTAAACGTGGTATACAACATTAACTTGATTACTTCAGATAAAAACATATTATACAAACTGGCAAATATGAGTACAGCGTGAATGCTATAGGAAGGTGACAAAATGACTGAATGAACGAATGGATGAGTGAAGAAATAGATATAATAAGTATCTAAACCGTTAGACTGATAGAGTCAGCAAGGAAAGAATAAACTGACAAACAACAAGCAAAGAAACGCACGTGTAGGCATCAGGGAATTTACAAGCATTTTGGTGATTGGCATAACTGTTGTCTTCACTAAAACTCATATCACAGTATAATCCAATCAATTGCGATTAACCGGAGCACATGCATCTGCAGTTGAACATGGTTAATATGGTTAAATATGAATACCTATTATTGTACTATGGAGTAAGTTGCTTTGGAGACAGGTTCTCACAGCCTGAGCTGATTTATAATGCACGCAAAATAATTGCATAACAGCATTGAGGTAGATATAACCACCTTGTACATGTTGTGGTGGTGGGAGGGACGTGTATTGTGTGTGTGTGTGTGTGTGTGTGAGGGGGGGGATTCGATAAATTTAACACAGGTTCAAGTTCCTCAACTTTCGTTTGCATGCCATAGGAGTTGCATATAACAGAAACACACAAACTGAATTAGGGATGGCACCTCTATCTTCATGAACGTTGAAGATATCCACATTTAAAAGTCGGTGTCGGTGAAGTTTGATTGGAATCTCTACCTGTAATAGTTTTAAAGACATTCATCATTATTCAACACTTCAATTTGGTGTTTTGGTCAAAATTTGCATAAATTAAACTGACAGTTTTCCGTTACTGCTGATTGAATGTACCCAGAGCACAAACATATAAATGGATGGAAAATAGAATGCCCCATATATATATATATATATATATATATATATATATATATATATATATATATATATATAAGTTTGGAGGGTATTTGTTCATTACTCAATACTTTAATTTTGTGTATTGGCCAAAATTTGCAGACACTGGCAATTTTCAGCCACTGCTCATGGCACAAACATATACATTGGAATTGGAATGACATCTTTGTCTATAATAGTTTTAAAGATATTCATCAACATTCAACACTTTAGTCCTGCCAATCCCAGTGTAGTCTACCTCTCCCATATTGTATCTGTGTCTTCTTGTCCAGAACCACTTCCTAGTAGTCATTACCCTATTCCGCATCCGAACTCTTCACTCTCCATAAGCTAACCTGTCACTGTCTAACCTATATACATATGGAAGTACTATTGTCCATATTGCGCACGTTGTTCTGTAGAATTTTGACATAGGTTGTATGAGTGCAAAACATTTGAAGGGTCGTCAGCGGGTAAGTACTCAGAACATGTTTCGGAGCCTATAAACGTACATGTCTCTCTGAGTAGCAGCTGCTAGCCTCAGCTAAATATTCAGCCAAGACTACCCACATAATAATGAATAAATATGAACGTGGCAAAAGATGAATTAGCTAAAGACGTGAGGTTTTGTTTATAAATGCAGAGCTTCATTATGAATAAAGAATACCTGTCAAACCAAACATAATCACTAAATTTGTATAGTGCAAGTTCAGATAAGAACAATTTGACTTACCCCGGAACCAGTATGTACCCTTTGTAGCTGGATAGCTTATCTTAGTTACACTACAGCCCGTGTATAACTGAAGCAGAAGCAAACTGGGTCATTATATTTAATCCCAGGGATTGTAAAATAAACAGCAGACCACCTGTACAAACGGAGGGAAATCCTAACAAGTACTGCAACAATAGGCATCCTGCTCCAGAAATGTAAAGCAATCCTCATGATGACACGTACTCCTCACTTTGAAAGTTTCCAAAAAATAAAGCTCTATGTCGCTGTCAACCCTGTGTCAATGTTTAAACATAATGGGTCAAGTTTGTGGCATTTGAGTGAATACTGTAAAATTTGAGTAGATGATATTGAGTAAATGTGTACTTAGGTATGGCAAAAAGAATATGTTTTGACATAATATGTACTTATCTAATATTTTAGTAATTTGTTGGTGCTTGTCCTGTCAAAATTGTGCTGTTCGTTTTGTCTTGTACAATTATCTTTTTATTTATATGAAGATATTCATCACTTTTAAACACTTTAATTGTGTGTATTGAACAAAGGTTGTTTTAATCAAGATCTGTCAGTTTTCGGTCGCTGTTTGTAGGATGTGCTCATAGCACAACATATATTAAAATTGGAATTGCACCTCTATCTATAATAGTTTTGAAGATATTATCTTAAGCCACTACAATTTTGTGTACAGGCCGAAATTTGCATAAATTAAGACCTGACAGTTTTTAGTCACTGGTTATGGGATACACCAGTAGCATAAACACATACATTGAAGAAGCAAAATGGTACCACTTTCTAGAGTAGTTTTGAAGATATTCATCCTTATTCAGCACTTTAATTTTGTATATTGGCCGAAATTTGCATAATTTCCAGACTGTTAGCTAGTCGGAATGTTGTGGAAAACTTCATAATAGGTCCCATGCCCATGTCAAATCAGAAGTTTCTGGCTTGTGAGTTGTCTGGGTTAAGCCGCCACAAAAAAAGTAGAAATATAGGTATTAAGTAAATAAATAAATAAATAAATAAATAAATAAATGAATGAATGAATGAATGAATGATTGAATTAATGAATGAATAAATAAATAAATAAATAAATAGATAAGTAAATAAACAACAAAATAAGTAAATAAATAAATAAATAAATAAATAAATAAATAAATAAATAAATAAATAAATAAGCAAGGAGAGAAAGAATAAAACTGAAGGAAAAACAAGAAGTCTGTAGACTTAATAATAAGTAAATAAATAAATAAAGAGATAATAAGGTATTCGAGGACAAACATTAAGTCTGTGTTTACGCTCAGACTTAATTTGCCAAATGTGAATTTTATGATTGTATATAAATGTATGTACGCATGCATTACGTATGTGTGTAAATGTCTGTATGTACTCATGCATATGAATGCGTATATATATATATATATATATATATATATATATATATATATATAACACATATATAGTATTCATTCAAATACAAAATTTACAGCGTTTATGCTGTTTATTATATATATATGTATATATATATATATATATATATATATATATATATATATATATATATATATATATATATATATTACATGCATACATTTATAGCGAGCGCAAGCGAGCTCTCATGGTTATGTACGTATATGAACTGTGTTCGTATCATGGTGGAGAGTGCATCGTGTTGATTACAAATCACGGTCTACCTCTCGCGAAAGAAACAACGCCCGAGATTTTCCCCGTGCGGAACGTCATTGCGTGTAACGCAATTTTTGTTATGCATCCCGGGAAATTTCCACAGTCTTAGTTACAAATGAGTACAAAAGTCTCAAACCTAGCGGGCATTATGGAAATTAATGTATTTGTGTTGTTTTGCCCAGAACCACTTCCTAGACCCTATTCCGCTGTCCAAACTCTTTACTCTCCATAAGCTAACCTGTCCCTAACCTATATACATATGGAATTACTATTGTCCATATTGCACACATTCCTCTGTAAAACTTTGACATAGGCTAATCAGCCCAAATAAATTAAAGGGTCTTCAGCGGGTCACTACTCAACATGTTTCGGAGCCTATTATGTCAATAATACATGTCTGTTCAGAAAACGTTGTCGATCAAGTGTGATAAATGATAACGATTCACAAACTCGCATTGTTGAAACCTCGCTGGAACCTGGGCCCGGGCAAACCCGCTTCTGGGGCTGTAAGTGCGTCCCTGCGGGCTAGAAAAAGTTTACAGGTGTGAGGGTAACCTAAATAAACATCACAAAGTACGTAACATTTGTTGCGCATGTTGCGCCTTACCTTAATTAATGTCTTCAGACACACTCCAGGCATCAGGTCGCTTCCGGGCCTTCTAGATTGCAACTCACATTATATCCCTTAGCGGCCCCAAAACGACATGTTGCCAGCTGAGATTTGGTGTTGGCGGATTGTCGATACGCATTTATCGCTGCGTACGATTTCAAAGTTGCTCACAAGCCTGAATTCACTGCATATTAGAAGCCAAAATTTAGTATACCGCAAGAGCAAACAGTAAATTCTGTACTCTGTGTTTTCGTAGGGATGGTTCAACATTTTGATTATTTTTTAATTGGTACTTTCAGTGCGGGGGTGGGGGGGGGGGTGAACCTGTACGCTTCTACAGATAACGGAAAACGATGGTCATGTATAACCCCAATTTTGTGGTATTTTGGTATTATTTCTTGGAACATCATCATTTTTAAGTACTAAGTTGGGGGAGGGGTCATGAAATTTAGTACCCTAAGTACTAATTCAAATATTAATTTTAAAGATTGGTGCATCTTTTGAAAGGCGTCAATATTTACAGGGGGTGATCCTGAGGTCTTCATTATGATTTTAACGAAAATGAAATCGGTGCTTGAACTTGTTAAGTTTCGATTTACCAAGTTAGGCCTACAAATTACATTCAGGATTGTTAGATTCCAAACTAACGCCTACAGTAATTAATTGTGGTGGCACTTCACATTGTCTTGAAATATAAGAAGCGAGTGTTTATACCTCCTATAGTAGGCGTATACCGCATTTAAAAATATTGCGGTGACCACCAATGTCAACGTCATATATGCGATTGCGGAAACCCGAGGGGAGAGACTTCCCATCCATGATCGGAATTAACGCATTTCACCAGATGAAATAATTGCATTTCAAGCATATATATATATATATATATATATATATATATATATATATATATATATATATATATATATATATATATATATAAAATCTCGGTTTTGCGCTTCTTAAAGTTTTCACTGTTCACAGAGAAAAGATAAACGCTGTTTCAGTTCACAGGTATTGAATATATTGACGAACACGCATCATTAAAATCCCCCTGAGGATCCCCTGGACCTATAACGTGCGCCCCTGTCGGCATCAGGTCATAGCTCAGCTCTAGCAGACGATATTACACTGCAGTCACGTCCTGAGCGTATAGGCCTAAGTGCCTTCCTTCCCAGCATGAAAGTTGTTGAGTCGTGCCTTCCTTCCCAGCGTAAAAGTTGTCTCAAGTCTTACCAGAGTGGAAAGAGTGCTTGTCTCAATTAACTGTTGTGGAGGGGGGGAGGAGGGCGGTTGCTGAAAACCTAACATTTTGCAGTTATTTTTTTTCCCACTGTTGCCGAAATAAAAATATCCAAATAGTACTCCCCAACTGATTTTTCCCAACTGTGTTGAATTAGCAGTATAGGGCTTCATGAATTAGATGTCAATAATTTTGTGCCTTGCACTCATTTCATGATTAATGCTGAAAACCGAATATCACTAATGTCTCACTTACTTTTATCACCCATATCCGAGAACTAAAATAGCGATATCCATTACTTCCTCATTCATATTTTTATATATTCCACACTATATTAAATTTGCGAAGGACATTTTCTTACGTGATAAACGTCATGGCGATGATAATGATAACGGTCATGGTGATGATGATGTGATGACAATGATAGTCACAGTGATGATGGTAACAACATAAATTGTGATTATGGTGATGATAACAGTGACAAAAACAAAAAAAACGTACATCCCCGTCATATCACTTTCTATGAAAAAAAACACACACAGCACCTAAATCTACAAATCACTGGCAGCCAGTTGCAAAGACGCCAGAACACTCAACATGTTATCACTGTATGGTCATAATATTATGCCACTTGTTTAAATTAATAACCCCTGGTTTATTACCCATAATTTTTCAACATTCATAGAGAAGTGGAAAGTACCAGTTACATGCTAAGTCAAATATTGTATCTCGCGTGTCACAAACACACACACACACACACACACACACATATATATATATATATGTATATGTATATATATATGTATATGTATGTATATATACATATGTGTACAAATATGTGTAATACGCAATCGAAATATGACGAGGAAAATTTCCCAAAACATGAGTAAAATCCTAACTGTATGCTCGTTCATTGAAATGTCCAGTCCTCCCACCTGCTAGCTCAAGGTTATAGCCAAAATTACTCGAACACAAACTGACCACTCTTGAAATAAAAAGATCTCTCATCCGTCATTACTTTTGACCACTAAAACAACTTCAGGTACATTATTTAGCATTCTGTACTAGTTTCACTTAAATCAAACTTCTGACAACTAATTATGTAAATGTTAATGCTATATCGACCCTCCCCTTACAAAACAGGATCAACTATCCTAAGTAAGAGCCAGGTAGCTTCCCCTGTGAATCCATCTATTTAGTATCGGCTGCATCTCCGTATAGTTCCCTTAACATTCTTTCCCAAAACCTTATGTAACTTCTTGGTTCAGGCAGTAAAACCTGCCATCGAAAATCTAGTACAAATTACTTCCCACTTGGGTTGGCACCCTAGCAGTCCTAGACTAGCCACCCGTTGTGTTATATAAGCCCATGGCTACCTAAAAGTGTTCAAGTCTTGCCATCAACCTGAATCACAGGTAAAAGCAAACTCTACAAATGAGTCGATGTAGTAGTTCACGTGTAATCTCTCACAATTACATCGGAAGTCACCTGGTAGATTTCATAATACCCACCCTGACTCTCGTAATTTCTCGCTACCTCCTGACCAGACAACTTCTAGGATTGGCTAGAAACAAAAAACTGAACTTTGACCCTTGAGTAAACGAGACGTAATAAAAACGGAGACACACACCTGTGATACACAAACTGTCTCTCTCATCGCTACAATAAACAGCTGGAAAAGAAGTTGGCTCGAAGACTACATTCACCCTTCCTTGTCAAGGCTGCACCAATACCACATTGGTTGGGCCAGCTTTAACATATATATATATATATATATATATATATATATGAGACAAAGTAAGTATTTTTTCAGCCTCAGGGTCTAGTGGTGCCATTAGTCAATAATCCAAATGCTAATGTTTCTTTCAGTTGGCTAAACATATTCGAAAATGGCTAATTTATTCTTTCGTGAATTGTATAAGAATCCTGTCGGATTCTGCAGCATTTGGAATTTACTACCCCATTTGGTTACAAATTTTAAGGCTTAGGTCCGCCCCTCTGTTGGTGTTGCTATAGTATATAATTATAAATGTGTGTATATATTCGCACATATGTATATATATATAAATATATATATATATTATAAGTATTAAAGCAACAAGCAGCGCTCGCCTTTTTACGGTGCTAATCGTTTTCATATTAAATATATACATTCGATTATTTTCAGTACAACGTATCTGAATAGGCTTAAACAACGTCACCAGTGGTTTAAATCGAAGTGACCACACCGACTCCTCTGGCTTTTCAGAGTATTTAACCAGTTGAGCGATATTATGATATATTTAAATACAATCCGAAATATGTGCCTCAAACTTTATTTACTGCACTTGAGCCAACTTATATCGAAGGCAACCTGTTCAGATGTTGTCAAAAATTTTTTAATAGAAAACATGAAGTATATGCAATGCACAGACACAGACCCAGACCCAGACAGACAGACACACATACACACACATACACACACACACACACACACACACACACACACACCACACACACACATATATATATATATATATATATATATATATATATATATATATGTGTGTGTGTGTGTGTATGTGTGTGTGTGCATTACGTTAACTTTATATTTTATCCTAATAATATTTTGACAACTTCTAGGTGGCTCTCAGACATTGTTGAGAAAGTGTGTATCTATAGCCTTTGTGTATTTTAAGTCAAAACTGTCAGCTGAAGGTGGAGGAATACAAAATGTTTCGGTTGATAACGTCAGTGAAATCCTGGTGGCATGGGTTACTCGTAACAACACAACACAACACAACACAACACAACACACACAACACAATGCTACACAAGACAACATAACGTAACATAACACAAAACAACACAACACAACATACCCCCCTCCCAGAAAAAGGACAAAGATAAAACAAAACAAAAAAAAAACAAACCCAAACTAAACCCCCCCAACCCCCCCCCCCAAAAACCCCCAACCTCCCCCCCAAAACAAAATAAACATCGCAATTTATAATAAATCAATGCATGATATTTGACAAGTTAAAGGAAACTGCGAGAAGGAGAAACTGTTCAGTCTTATCAAGAATAAGCACTCAATGAGACTATGAAACCGAACAGAAATGAGCGAAAATGCGGTAGACTCTACTCCACATGTGGTGGAGTTGTTCACAGAGAGGTCTTTCTTGTTCATGCGGCCTGTGTCGTTAATCACCGCCATACAACATGTCAAGGGACACAAGCCCGCTCCCGGGCCACTCAACCACCAACTTCGACTACTGTTTTGATTCATCATGTCTGATCGAATCGTCGCCACGCAGGATGTTACAGAAAATATTTGGCGCTGACCTGGGTACTGGGCCACGTTTCCACATGTCCAGGTTACCGCCGAGGTCTTCCGAGGTGACCAATATTATTTGAGTAGCGCGCAAGTAATTCTTTCAAGTAAAATTCGTATTTTATTGAGGGGAATGCCAAAGATCGAGATCTGTGTAGAACTGTAGAATTTATATACACACAGCAGTCAGGGCGTCGCTTGGGTTTATGTACCTTTCTCAAGCATTTTTTTGTGCTCAATGATCTGCTTCTTTGATTGCCTACGGGCAGATGACATCAAAACTTATCACCTCTGTTTCTCCCCAGTCGAACAGTCAAGTGTTAAGACTGTAAATGATGACGACCCCTTGACACTTACCTATTTGTTGAAAGCCTAATTTGAACAGTGATTCCGATTTTGACGATAACATTAGATTTGCTAAGTGGGGGTAATATTCCTGTCTGGGCTGTCTCACGGTGTGCTTTAGTTACTCTGGATAAATGTCATATGATGACTCTATTCACAGTTAGCTTGCCGCGAATCACTTTGTATTTGACTAATTTATTTATTTATTTAAAGGAATTAAAAGAATATCAGAAGTAATATGTATAGTGCAAATAAATGGGTTTACTCCTGACTAAAGTTTGTTTGCCTTTGGATTTGTACATTAAGGGCTTTGGGACAGAGATTGAACATTGCTTGGCTTCACACTTAAAAGGTTTTTAGCCGAAGCATGGCAGTGCAGGTGCAAGTCCGTCAGTGTGACAGTATCGGCCTTTGAGGGACATACGATACAATATGATGTCAAAAAACTCCTTTTTATATTTGTGCTTGATGTGCTAAAAGGATTAGATTCTTCGGTCTAACCATAGAGCAAGCATGGTCTAACATTAAAGTTTTCTAAGGGGTGAATGCAAAGCGTGAATTCTGGGTAAAGATTCGACTTTCTGTCCCCGTTGTCCAGCATGGGATTCTTGTTGGGAAGCTCCTGCCGGAAAGGTTTCAGTTACAACCCAGCAAGTGGGTTATAACTGAATTCATATGATCGGCATTCTCTTTTTGTCTCCTGTCGGCCTCCATTCAGGGAAGAGCTGCTAACCACAATTCCTTTCGACCAATCAGGGCGTCTCACCCACCCCACACTCGGGTGTGACAGGCAGCAAGCGTAGGGTCTAGTGGCGTCTTTGTGACCCAGAACACACACACACACACACACACACACACACATACACACACACAATTTAAGTATAAGTTAAAATGAGACCAGTCACACTACTCTACCGGTAAGGCATGCTCTGGATTACCTAGGTGAAACAAAGGCTACATCAACAGTGCAAATGCCAATGAAGACGACATTTTCTTTGAAGGTCATTTTTTCGACAACAGACGGACTACACATGAACTTTGACCCACAACTGCTTTCCCAAATAAAAAAGAAAAACAAAAAACAAAAAAACAAAAAACAAAAAAA